>CAUYSK010118585.1:0-134977 GCA_963575035.1 Avahi laniger | reverse complement strand
CATGTGCCAGGCTGGGTGTTGGAGCTGGCCCCAAGCTGCAGAGGGCTGCCCCGGCGTGGCTGCTGTGGGTTCTCCTGACGTGCTGCCGTGCCTTCTTACACACGTGACACGGTTCTCCTTTGGTTGGGGCAGCAGTGACACAGGAGCGGGAATATTTTAAAGAACAAATTGCAGACGGAAACAGGTGGTGCCGATACCAGAAACCCGGGGTTTGGGCAGCCGAATTGGAAAATGGAGCCACTCAACAGAGCTGTGGTTGTTCTTAGCTTCCTTAACAACCATGGAGTGTAATGAAAACGTGGAGACGTTCCAGGCAAGTTCTGTTTGGAGGGAAAATGACATCAATTTTACTCAATTACCATATGAAACAGACAACAGGCCTTTCTCTGGTGACTAGCAAAACTAGCGTAGCGTTAGGGCAGTCACTGGTTCTCACACTCCAGTGGGTGCTGGAAGCACAGGGAGTTGGGGGGATGCGTTCACCACAGGGGCTGGTCCACCCCTAGAGCCTCCGAGAAAGTGGGTGTGGGGTGGGCTCCAAAACGTGTATTTGCCACAAGTAACCAGGCGATGTTGGCGCCGCTGCCCTGGGGACCGCACTCACAGGCACTGTGCTGGAGAGTAGAGCCCCCCTCCTGCTTGGGGGTCTGAGTAGCAGTGTATGCCATCTGAGGGTGTCACCCGCAGGTCCCTGTCTGTCCCTGGTGAGGCTCTGGGTCGTGCAGGTAGGCTGTACTCTTGTGAAAACCCTGCCTGGCATGGTGAGCAGCTCCTTCCCACGAGCCCCCAACCACTCCTCCTTCTCTGGTCCCTGTCTGCCCCCCCAGCCCACCACGGTGTTCCCAAGTCGCCCAGCCAGGAGAGCCGCAGTGTGCTGCTGGCAGTGGGTGTGTTCAGCCCCCAGGCTGCCAAGGAAATGTGACAAACGCAGCCAGAGCTCTGAATGCTTGCTGGGGTGCAGCCAGAGCTGGACGCCGGAGACAGAATTTCCAGACGATTGGCTGCACGGTTCCCTCTCCAGCCAGGTGTCTCCCTAAACATCATGTGGTCGTTGCCTCTAAGACTTCTCCTGAGCAGGAGTTTCCATGGGAAAAAAAGATGGGGAGACTTTGTCACATGTCTTTAAGGCTTGTGTTTTGTGGCTGTCAGATTTTCATCTGGCTTGCCGGGCTCGGCGTGGGGCCTCGGGGAGACCCTATCCTGTGTGCTGTCGGAGTGTGGTTGGCACCCGGCAGGTGACAAGGTACTTTAGCTGTGGTCAGGCTCTGATACCTGCCTTCCTGGACGTCAGTGCCCTTGTTACGTGCCCAGAGGAAATGCCTTCTTACAAGCTTACTAGCGAACATTATTTAGAACATGAAGCTTTTTTTTTTTTTTAATAATTAATTCGTATTTTGAATTGTAGTAAAATACATATAACATGAAATTTACTATCTTAGGCATTTTTAAGTGTACAGTTCAGTATTGTTAGGTATATTCATTTTGCGGTCCAACCCATCTTTACAACTTTTTCATCTTGCGAGATTGAAACTGTACCCATTAACCAAATTCCTATTTCCACCTCCCTCAGCCCCTGGAGCATGAAGCTTTCTCCCCTTCCCCCTAATCCATCTCGCGTCTCTCTTTGTGCATGCGTTCCAAGGGAGGTGACAGCTTTGGGGTAACGGTGTATGGAGCGCCTGTGGTTCTGAACTGTCATCAGCCTGCAAGGAGAAAACGGATGATTCTAGCGAGGGAGCTTGTTCCTGTAGTTTTGTTCTTCCTGAAACTTGCGTCATGCCATGCAGATCTTTCCTTTCCTTTTGTGGCATGTCAGAATAGCGCCGAGGATTGCTTTACTGCATTATTTCTTTATAGTAGTCTTTAATGTTTCTGGTTTTGGCTCTTGTAGGTGTTACAGGCAGTGTTTAGATTGCACCTTGAAACAAAATACTGTGTGACTTGCATTTTCTTGCTCATAACTTAAGTTTTCATACTTCCTAACTTTTATGTTTTGAACTGAAGTTTACCGATTTGGGCCCAGTCCTAATGCTGAATATTTCAGGAAATGTTTGAATTACAGCCATCGGGTGGTTCTTGAAATATCAAAACAAGGGAGAAGTTACGTGGTTCCCCCTGTCAACCCCAGGCTTGGGGACAGGTAATGAACACTGGCTGGTGGATAGTCCAGTATCAAAAAAAAAAAAGGACAGCTAGTTTGTTTGAAATTTTGAGAAAAATAAAAAGTGAGAAAAGAACAACTGAATGTGTTCTGTTTTTCCTTGTGGGAAAGAATATTAGGTTACACAAAGATTTTATTTAACTTAAATAATAGTTTTCAAAGGGTACAATTCAGGCAGTGACGCAGCCAGGTCCTCTGTCACGGAGATGCTCAAACGCTGCGTGCTTGGCTCCTGACGCTGGCGGCCAAGTGTGGTGACGTTGACCAGCTCTGCTTGGCCCGGGTTGACCCTGGCTGTGGTCGTCACTTGCTGCTGCTGCTGCTGTGCTGATAGCACGAATACAGCATCCACTGGAGAAAGTTTTAATGCCCCTGCTGGAAAATTCTCCCTTCTAGGTTATGTCTGTGAGAAAAAACCAAGTCAAATACTCAGAAAGTTCTCAACCCTGTGCCTCCCATACCTTGCAACTGCTCCCACCTCCATCCGCCTCTCCACGTGCCTCCCTGCATCCTGCATTCTGCGCATTATGGAAAAGGAGCTCGTCAGGGTCACGATGGCTGGGGGTCCTCAACTCCGTCCACATCAACTTGAGATTCCTCTGCCTCATTCGGGGTTTCCTTCCTCTTCCTCTTGCTCTGGAAACACTTTCCTTTGACTTCTTGATGCTGAATTCTGCTCATAAGAGGTGCAAGATTGAAAAGGATGTATCCTTTTCTATAACTTTAACTTACTTCAGTGACAAACTTCAGGGAATAAAGAAGGAATATGGACCTTTTGGCTGGACAAGGCTGAGCGTGCATCACGCCGTCGTTGCCTGGCTGTGGGTCTTGAGCAGGTGGCTCTGGCTCGATGAACCTGTTTGCCTCAATTTCCCCGTGAAGGGTGGTAGAGACACCGACGTTGGTGGGCTGTGGCGAGGGTTAGAGAGGATACGGGCTGGGGCACGACAGGCATCTGTCTCCCCATCCCCTTCATGAGGGTCCCCTTGAGCCCCCTGCACGAAAGCCCAGAATGGGAATTTTGCATTTTCTGCCAGAATCATCCAGCGTCGATTTCTTTTTTTCCAACACCATGTGTCCTATGCATTTTTTTAACCAACTGATTTCTAGCTTAGCTTTATGTGTATATGTGCACACATGTGTGTGATTCTAGAGGTTTCTATTACACACATTTTTCTTTTGGGTAATTCATTTTTAAGGGGGCTTTGTGGTTTCCTCAGAAAGCTTTTTCAATAAAATCTGGGTTATATTTCTCACATATGTATTTTTTTTTTATTCCCACAAGATTTTACATATGAACACTGAAATTTAAATTTCATGTAATTCTTCTTTCATTTTTTTTTTTTTAGTACTGGCAGCATATGGCTGTATTTTTAATATTTTTAATTAATATTTTTTATGAATAGAATTCGTATCTTAAACAGTTTCTGATTTATAGAAAAACTGATCAGATGTACAGAGAGCTCTCATACACGGTTTCTCCTATTATTAACATCTTACATTACAATGGTATATTTGTTAGAATTAACAGATTGATATTGATACATTATTATAAACTAAAGTCTATACTTTTTTCAGATTTCCTTAGTTTTTATTTAATATCTTTTCTCTGTTCCAAGTTCCCATCTAGGATACCACTGTGTTTTTATTTTTATATTTATATCTTTGTGTATTTCTTTTTCTCTCTTGATAGGTATACAATATGTTTCAGCACCAGAGCCTTGGAATTAAAATTAATATTCAAGTTACCAAGCTTGTCCTGCTACGTCAACGTCCCGTAAGTCCCCACTGGCACCTTTCAGAGGACACAGAAGGTGTAACTGGGTTGAAAATTTCTCGGTTGCTGTTCAGTGCTAAGGAGGGGTCTGAGTCCTTGTCTGTCTTATTCCTTGGCTTTGCCAATGACATCAGTGTGACAGGAGGGCAAGCATGGCTTGCACGCAGGCTATTTAGAATCTCAAGGGACCCTAAGCAGTGGGCTCATGCACATCCTCCCTCCACTCCCAGAGGGTCTCCCACGCCACTCTCGGATATGTACAGTGCTTAATGGTGAGGTCTTTGGAATCATGGCTTCCCTTCTGGAGCTACACTTGACCTTTGACCCCAATTTGGATTCACTGTAGCATTGTTTTCTTGTCTTTCAGTCAAGTGCCTTCCTACTTAACCGCAGAGTCAAGCAATGAATGTGAGATTGAGGGAACACTGCTTGGTTTGGCACACTGTTCATGAAAAAGAAGAATGCTTTTCTTTAATGACATAGTGTTCATTTGAACTTACAGATAAGGCCCCTGATGGTCTCTTGCTGGGTCTGTGCTCCATTCCCATAGTGTTGGGCTTTTGCTTGGGAGCAGCAAGTCATCAAATGGCATCTCAGTGAGCAGCTATCTCTACCTTAATATCTACACTGTCCAGATATAACTGTGGCTTTCCCGGGTGTTCACTTCTCTAACTGACCCTCAATTTCATTTAGGCCCGGTTGGCCATCGGGCATCACGGTGAGCGGTCCCTGGAGAGCTTCTGCCATTGGCAGAACGAGGAATATGGAGGAGCACGGTACCTTGGCAACAACCAGGTTCCAGGTGGGAAGGACGACACGCCCCCTGTGGATGCTGCTGTGTTTGTGACCAGGTAAAACTGGATCCGGCCTGTGCCTTTAGCTGACGTGGAAAAGACATTGGAAGTGGGACATGTTGTTAGGAATGCACATTTGGAAATCAGACCTGGGGCCACCAGTCTGGGCTTCGGTTTCCTTATCAGTAACATGGGGATTAATGGAAGTATCTTTCTCTGAGGTGGATAAAATGCCTGGGCTCATAGCTGTCACTCCAGTCCCTCTTTTACCGTCACAGGGCATTTTCCCTCTGTGTCTCCATGTCCAGATTTCTCTCTTCTCATAAGAATACCGTTTGTTGTTTTGGGGCCCACCTGAATCCAGTGTGACCACATCCTGTTCACACCTGTAGTGATCTTCTTTCCAAATAAGATCCCATTGACAGGTACCAGGGGTTAGGGCTTGGATCATATCTTTTTTGCGGGACGCAATTCAAACCACAGATGTAGACATGGCTATTTCATCTTTTTCCTATGTCTCAAACCTCTGTGAGAAAAACTGATTTTCTTTGGTTGCTTTGCTTTAATAATGTAAATAAAATGTGTTATGTGTTCATGCCAAAACCAGAAATGTTTCTTAGTAACATAACCCATTAGATTACAAATACCAGAGTTTGATTAGACTTATTAGGAATATATCAACTTTGAATTTTAAGAATTTTTTTAATTTAAAGAAACTACTTCCCAAATTACATGCTTGCTTTTCCTTTTTGAGTTTAGAAGTAAAGTTATGGAAGGAGGAACTGTATCATTTCTTTAGCCTGAAGACAGTTTATTTCTCCACAAAGAGTTAAATCCATTTAACATTTTGATTTTGAGTCAAGAAAGACCCTTTGGTTGTATCTGTTGGGCCATGTGCTGTAAGTCCCTGGCTCAGTGACATCCCAGAGCCAACTGGGGAAATTCTGTGACCCTGGTACCAGGCAAGGCAGCTTCCTTTTCCTCTCAAAAATTCCAGAACGTGCTCATTGCCACCACCAGTCAACAAATAGATGCCTAATCACTCTTGTAAGTGATTCATTGATTGCCACCTCCAAGAGTTAAAATGTGCCCTGTGGCATACTGATCCCATATGAGAACATTTGCTGCTTCTACAGGATGTGATTTAATATGTAGTGGGACATTTTAGAGAAAGGCTCTTTAATGATTCTCATTACCTGTGATATGGCCAGTATACTAGCAGGCCCCAAGGACGAAAGGATGAACATGACCCGGTCATACTTTTGATCTGGGCTTGCCTACCCCGGTGAGTACTGGGAAACTTCCAGGTCTACCTTCGCCATCAGTGGTTGCTGCCCATGCTCCGTGGACAGAGGCCACCATTGCTCAGGCACTTTGCAATGACATTCGAGCCTGTGGGGCTTTCTGTCGAGTACCCTGAGTGTTGTAGTGTTGAGGTCAAGGATACCATGCTTTGAGAGTGGATTTGATCTGGGGAGTAAGCAGGAGCCCTTGGGAACCATGTCTGTGTGTGACCATAAGTTAATGTGACTGATTTCCCAAATGATATTAGATTAGATCTAACAGCCTTTCCTAGAGAGGAGCTCTGAATAACTTCATCTTTCGAGTGTGCAGCTCAACTTCCAAGGCTTTTACTTTGAAAGTGGTTTCTATAAATATTATATAAAATCTATGACTGTTGGAGTTTTGTTAAAAATAATTAATAACTTATGGAAATTTTCCCTGTATAGGAAAAAGTTTTCTTTCTTTCCTGCTATTTCCATTCATTGTCTGGGTGGAGAAAGTGCTTGTAAGTGGCCTTGGTTTGGGAATAAATAGCAGTGTTTTTCAGAGGCAATAAATGTCACCAAAATGAGTGTTGACAAAGTTTATGGATTAGCCTTTTAGGAAAAGCCATGGGCAGATGTCAATATGTTCTCAGCACAGAGATGCTGCCGGATAGACTTCCTTTCATTTCCTGGCCCCCTGAGAGCTTGCTTACCACGGAGGACAATGTTTTGTGCAAAAAATGCTCTTTTTTATACCTCACACCTGTTACAATGGCTACTAGAAAACAAAATAAAAAGCAGAAAATGACCAGTGTTGGAAGGATGTGGAGAAATTGGAACCCTTTGTGCACCTTTGGTGGGAATGTAAAATGGCATAGCCACTATGGAAAACAATATGATGGCTCCTCAAAAAACTGAAAATAGACTTACCATGTGATCCAGCAATCCTACATCTGGGTATGTGTCCAAAAGAATTGACATCAGGGACTCTAAGAGGTATTTGTACACCCATGTTCACAGCAGCATTGCTCATGAAAGCCAAAAGGCGGGAGCAACGCAAGAGTCCGGCAGGTGAATGGATAAACACAATGTGCTATATTCATACAGTGGAATGTTACTCAGCCTTACAAAGGAAGGAAACTGGCACAGGCTACAACATGGATGAGCCTTGAGGACATTGTGCTTAGTGAAATAAGCCAGTTATCAAAAGGACAGATACTGAATGATTCCACTTATATGAGGTCCCTAGAGTAGTCAAAATCATAGGGACAGAAAGTAAAATGATGGGTGCCAGGGCCTGGGTGGAGAGGGAATGGGGAATGGTTGTTTAGTGGGTACCGTTTCAGTTTGGGATGATCAAAAAGTTCTGGAGATGGATAGTGGCGATGATTGCATGACAGTGGGAATGTAATGAACACTACTGAACTGTACACTCAGTGGTTAAGATAGTAAATTTTATGTGTATTTTAGCACAATAAGATATTGTCAAATGTTCTATCTAAGCACACTGGAGAGAGATCTTAATTGCATGGTAGTGGTTCTGGATATAAGTGCTGGGGGTGGGATGGGAAGCGTCCTTGTCCAGGGACAAGAAGGACAAGGTTTCTTCAGCCGCAGGGCACAGGGCTCTGGGAGAGCAATGCAGTGTGGCCTCCTGTGTGGCTGTGTCACGTACAGCTAGCCCAGGAGCCTGAGCTCTCTTCTTCATTTCCTGCCGACACCTCAAACCCGCCTGAGCAATCACAGTCCCTCACCTGCTGCTGCGAAGCTGCTTGCACTGGAGGGGCCAGTGCGCAGTCCTGTTCTCTGGGTCCCTGCAGATGTTAAATCGAAAACCTTCTGCAAGGATCGGGGAGGCGGCGCTGGAGTCAGGCAGGAAGCTGAGTTGGCGGAGACGCCTCGTTTAATAATTAGAGGCAGAGAGCTGCAATTCCCTGGATTGGGATAATAATGGGCTGATGTTTTCACAAGGAAATTGGGTGCGAGGCAGCTGCTGCTCTGGAGGAGCAGTCCTTTCCTCCCACGGTAATCCGAGCTGAGGCTGCACAGGCCAGGCAGCGTTCAGGGGACAGCCTCCCCAAGTCGTGCGCCTAGGACTAGCCAGTGTGGGGGTTTCTTTTAAGGTTCTTCCCCCCCCTTACAGGCTGTGGGTGAGCCCAAGAGTGTATTCTTCCGGACATCGCCTGATGGGCAGATGGCCGCCGTGGAGGCCGTGAGCATGACGTCATGTCCAGCAGAAGCTGCTGAGCCAGAGTAGTAGAAGCTGGGGTTTCTGCAACTGTCTAGGGCTGGAAAGGGCCCCTGAGTAGACTGGGACTGGGGCCACACGGGGTCCTCACAGAGGCCTGGGCTCCAAGGGTCCTCAACACCTGATGTGGCTTCAGCTTTTGCTCTGCATCTGACCCAGAAAGCCAGGAACGCAGAACTCCCACGAGCGCACTCAGGTCTGTGATCTGATGAGAGGGCCAGGGAGACGCCTGGAGCAAACGCGGCGGCCTGTATCTCCCCTTGCCTGGGGCCCCTTGGGCTGCCCCTAACCTCCCTCTTTGGTGTAACTCCATCTAGCTCCTCCCAGATGCTCTTCCCTTCACCCTTCTGCCAAGGGAACCTCTTGTGAATCTTTGTTCATGGTGAGAACTCAGCGAGTGTCTGTTGAACACGGTATTCCACTTTACCAGGTTTCTAAACACTGGCAAGGGACATGGCCTCTGGTGAGCTTGTAGGGCCAATTGAAAAAAGTCTGGAAACATAATTAATGAAGGATCCAGTATTCATTAAGCCCCAACTGTATGCCAGGCAGTAGGTTATGCACAGGACCAGCTGCATGACGTGTGGGGCCTTGTAGCAAAATGAAAATGCAGGACCCATGTTCAAAAATTACTAAGAATTTCAAGATGGCGACAGCAGAGCATTAACCCAAGTCGGAGAGGCCAGGGGCTTCTGAGTGCGGGCTGTGCGACTCCATGGAGCACACGCCCAGGTAGCCAGCCCTGTTGTGCAGCTCTGCGTCAGCCTGCCTCCTCTCGTGGAGTGTGCCATGGGCTTTAGGGCTGGAACTACAGCTGGCCCTCATTTTTGCTTTCAGTCCCCAGTGAACTCCACAGCCCTGCATGGGGGTTTGGTGTGAGTTGGCAGCGGAATGACATACAAAGCGATTGTCCTTGACAATTAAAGGAACAGACCAGGTTCCCTGGGCATGACGTCACCCCTGCAGGCAGATGGCTCTTGCTTTTCCTCTTCTGAGAAAGGAACTTGAACAGGAAAGAGAGAGGAGATTCAAGTTCTGGCTGACCCTTTTAGAACAGGGCTTTGATTGAGCATGACCCTCCCTGAACTGAGCATACCTCTGCCCTTTTCCTCAGGAGATGCAGTGGGTGGTGCCTTGGGGTCTACTATTTGGGACTGCCCGTTCCTGTCAGGGAGGCCGTGGGATGGGAGAACACGCGGGTCCTCCTTGGCCAGCAGGGCTGGCTTTCTCGAAGATGGCGCCCCTCTCGCCGTGGCTGGCTATCTCTCCCGTTGGACGGAAGGCCACATGCCCTTTCCCCCTTAGCTCAGCTGAGGCGACAGGACAAAGCTTTCAACACCCATTCAGTCCACACCTCTGGGAACCCCTGGAGCAAGGTGCTGGGCCAGCATGGTCTTTGTGTGAGGGTGTGAGAGAGAGTGCTGTTCCAAACACTGGCACGGGAAGGCTGTCAGGCCAGGGCGAGGTAGATGCTGGACCAGTGAGCATATTTATGTCCCTCATTCTATTTGTTTGATTTTCTTTCTGCCCATGCTTCTTCCACTGCCCGTCCCTTAGTCTTCTAAAAGGGAATCTTTGACTGAAAACCCAAGGAAGAGGCTTCCCTTTTCAGCTCTTTATGGCTATTCCTCCTCCGTTTGCATGGAGGTTTCCTTGGCATTGAAGTGAGGCTATCAGCAATGTGGGAGTCCCAAAGGCTTTTTTCCCCTTTATTAAATTACCTGGAGTGAGTTCTGGAGATCTTTTATTCAGCACAGTGACCTTATAGATGCTCCTCACCTTACAATGGGATTATATCCCAATAAGCCCACCGTAAATTGAAAATGTCGTAAGTTGAAATGTAGCTGTTAAATCTAACCTACTGAACACCACAGCTTAGCCCAGCTGACTGTAAACGTGTTCAGAGCACTCACGTTAGCCTACGTCTGGGCAAACTCATCTAACATAAAGCCTACTTTGTAATGAAGTTTTGACTATTTCATGTAATTCATTGAACACTGCACATGGTGTCAAAATTGTCATGGTTTCACACTGTAAAGTCAAAAAAATCATAATTTGCACCATCATAAGTCGGGGACCATCAGTAGTTAATGTATACTTGAAAATTGATGAGAGTAGATTTTTAATGTTTTCATCACAGAAAATTGATAAGTAGGTAAGGTGCTGGGTATGTTAATTTGCTTGATCTAATTGTTTCACAATGTTGACATATATCAAAACATCACATTGTATTCCATAAATACATACAATTTTTGTCAATAGATAAAGTAAATTGACCAAAAATAATTGATTACCAAAGATATCTATGTTTGTTATGAAAAAATTAGAAACTTCCAGTAACAAAGCCCATGAGAGTCCTGACCCTACTGGCCCAGATCTCCTCCTTGCTTTCTTTCCCTATGGTCTGGAGGGCCACACCTGTGAAGCTGTCATACCCACCTGGTTGCCTGCCCTGCCTTCTCCTCTGAACTGGCAGGATGTCTAGTGCACCTGGTGGGACACCTTTGGCCTGAAGCAGCGGGCCTGGACTTGGGAGTCTATGCATCGAGACCCAAAGTAGAACCTCTTCAACCTGCAGGTGCTGGTGTGTGCATCTGCGTGATTCACAGCTTGAACCTGAAGCAGAGCCAGGGCTGGGGACATGTGGGGTTTGCTCCATGTACATGGAAGTTCACGCAGGGCTGAGAGGTATCAGATGTGGGTTATGTTTTGGAGGCAAACATACCAGGGCATGCTGTGGATTGGCACGGACTGATGTAGAGGGAGTGACGACGGCAGCAGCTGGTTAGGAGAGAAGTACACTGCTCTCTTTGTCTGTGCCCCTGGTGGGACTGCCAGGCAGGTCAGATCCTGCCCTGAGGGTGGATGTTGCTAGAGGGAAAGGGAGGTCTCTGGGGTAGTGCGTGCCAGTGTGTGGACAAGGAGATCAGAGAGGGGAGGCCACACGCCACTGAGGGAGGGTCTAGTGCAGCCCAACCAGGACCTGCCGCTTCCTGTCCTGACTTTTCTGGGTGTCTGCCTTGTCTGGCTAGCTCCATCTTTCCTCCTTGAAAATGTTTTAAATGGAAGATGAGGACAGGTGGCTTCAGAACACATCTGTCATATCCTGGCTGCATGTAAGTGTGTTCAGAGAGCTGCCGGTGAGTAGGCGCAGTCTCCAGGCCCCACATGGGCCCCATGAGAAGATGAGCAGAAGACAGGTGTGGGGCCCAGGAGTGGCTGCATCTGGGCCAGGCCGTCACTTCTCACCCAGCTCCCACGTGGGGCGCTGGCCCACCCTGCACCCTGTGGTTGGCCCCTGACGATGGGAATTTACAGCAGGAACCGTGGGAATGCTCTGGTGTTGGAAAAGAAACACCTAGATCCCTGCTTCATCATGAGAGGCCAGATGAATCCTTTGCACCTACAGAACTGGGGCTGGACCAGGTTTCAAGCATCTTCACTGTTTAACTGGTCCACAGCTACACACCTGGGGGTGCATTCACGAACACAATTTTTAGAAATGACACTTTTGTTCTCTTCACATGGAAGTGATACATGGTCATTACAGCAACAAAAAACCAGTTGCTTCCCAAGTAGAGTGGTGTGGGGAAGGCCCTATAATTGGATGGTATTGACTGAGAATTGTCTCTGGTCTTGGCAAACATATTCCAAAGTGTTTTCAGTTTTTCGAAGGTGTCCTCCTAGCAACTGTTATGTGTGGAATGGTGCACCTATAAAAGGAGGATCTTGGGGTGGGGGAGGGGGGTCACTGGGCTTACAAATGGTGTAGATGGGTTACCCTTGGCAAACGTTGCTGGTTTTTCTTCACTACGACGTGTGACTACTAAAGTGACAACATTGCAGGACAACTAGGCAAGGCTGACAGAGTTTTCTTCTCCCGTTCTTGGGGGTGCCATATGCACCTGACTATGTCTGTTTTTTTTTTTTTTTTAGGACAGATTTCTGCGTACACAAAGATGAACCATGCGACACTGTTGGTAAGTTTAGAATTTGAATAACAATCTAAGGGGCTGATACATCCTGGGACAGCCTGGAGACTTCTTGATAACACTTCCAGTCTGGAGGAGCTGTCCTCAAACAAGCTCTGCACATCCGTTTGCCTCTTCTTGTAAATTTGTTCTTTGACTTTATTTTGCTTTTTCTTTTTTCCTGAAAAGTTTTGAAGTTACTTACAGCAGAAGGCATCTAGAAAAAGGATTAATAAGGAAAATGTGAGAAATCGAACCAAGGGGAAGAGCCACCAGGCTGCCTGGAGCTATCAGCAGTTGGGGGCACATTTGGCTCCAAGTGTCTTGGCCGCTTCCCTTCGAGGGTGGGAGGGAAGTTTGCTGAGTTATACAGTTGTTGTCATGAGAAAGAAGCTTAGTGGTTTGTTCTCTTTCACGTGGATGGTCTTTGCCAAGTGCCCTGAGAGGTGAAATGTTACTGTAAGCCATCTCCTCGACCAGCTCTGGTGCCAGCCAGGCTAGTTGCTTTCTTGGCAGTGCTGAAACCGACATGCAGTGCTGGAAAAATACATTTTCCTTCCTTCCCTGCCCCTCCTCCTCAACCCTCTTCTCTCTTACCTTCCCCTTCTCTTGACATTTTCCTTTCTCTCCCATTTTCACTTATATCTAGTTTGCTTCTGACTTCTTGTTGGTTTCAAATGGAAACCACTCTTTGAGTGTAGGAAGAGAGTGCTCGGGTAGGAGAGGAAACACCAAGAGTGTTCCCAGTTTTGTTCTGCCCTAGCTCAAACCTTTGTTCACCAGGAGGTTGAAAATACAGTATTGCATTGCCAAAAGCAAAACTGTAAATCTCGTGTGCTTAGAATTGTGGTAAAACGAAGGAAAACAGTATAGGATTGAAAAATATATAATACTGTGACATTCACATGTTAAACACCTGAGCTGCTCATGGAGCCCCAGCAGTGGGTAATCGCAGCCTTGGCTCTGGCTCGCCCGTGTCTGGGCTGAGTGACCTAGGGTGAGTCAGCTTCTTAATCCATTACGTGGTCACTTCGGACAGGGTGACTCATAAGGCCCTTCAAAATCTAGCATAATGATAGTGGACATTTCTGTCACATTTTAGAGTTTATAAAATGATTTTTAATAAACTTCATCAGTCCTCTAAAGGGATCTGAGGGTGAGGTGACAAAAGCCAACGAACCAATCCTTGCTTTGTTATTTGGGAGCTGTCTCCATTGCAGAATTACTAAACAAAGACAACAAAAAGTATATTTCTCTCGAGGGCTAGCTGACACAGGCCTATGTGTGGCTGGGGCCGTAGGGACATGTACGTGTTTATCCGTCAACAGGGCCGCCAAGGCCTGTGCTGTCCCCAGGAGTGGCTCCTCCTTCTCAGGCTGACCAATTCACAGGTCAACTTTGATGTCTACCTCCACTCCATGTGCCTCCTGCTCCCTTGCTTGCCCTGTGCAGATGTGGATCCTTCTTAGACCCCTCGCCCACACGTCTCTCCAGAAAACTCTGCACTACACAGCCCCCAGCTCTGACCTCCAACCTGTGTGTCCTCCAGCACCTGGCACAGGACTTGAGAAGCTCAGTCTCCACTGTTGGCTGGTTGCTTGAATGCAGAAGGAACGAAAGAATGAATGGATGAGAGCAGATGAAGGAACTCCAGCGTTTGTCAACAGCATGCATCTAATCACGTGGTTTCCTTTCATGGGATTTCTAGCTTGCTTTTATTTTCTTTTGAATCTATAAAAGATTTCTCTTTTGATAGGAACGTGCCGTGCGTTGATACATACTGTATTCAGGCCCCCTGTTGAAGAGCAGGCAGCTACTTATAATCAAGCATTTTTTCCTCTTCTAAACCACATCACCATACTACTTTTTATTCATTTTCCTTGGCTGCCATAACGCCATATCACACAGACCAAGTGGCTTAAACATCAGACGTTTGTTGTCTCCCAGTTCTGGAGGCTGGAAGTCCCAGATCCAGGTGTCGGCAGGTGGTTTTTCCTGAGGCCTCTCTCCTTCGCTTGTGGCCAGCAGCCTCCTTATTGTGCCCTCACGTGACTTTCCCTCTGCACACCTCCCTGTTGTCTCTCCCTCTTGTTGTAAGGACCCCAGTCTTACTGGATTAGAGCCCCACCCTTACGACCTCATATATAACGTTAATTAGCTTTCTAAACACTCTCTCTCTAAATACAGTCACACTGGGGGTTAGAGCATCAACATGGGAATTTTGGAGGAACATGGTACAGTCCATAGCACTGCTCATTTGACACTTAGCCACATGTTACCAGGGGACATCTTAGGTCCTTATGTGTGTATATGTCTCATTTCCTTAAAAAGAAAATCTTTTAATGGCTGTGAGCAGGTGGAGACATTGTTCTTCAGGTTACAGCTTGGTGGCTGAGGGAACCCGCCTGCTCTCTGTTGTGCGCTCTTTCTAATACCTCAGTGATTTTCACCTTTTCTGAAGGAGCCGGATCCCTCTTTTAAACATTAACCTTATGTGATGTTTTATTAGCATACATTTATTTTAATGTGTCATATTTTACCTATATAGATTATTAGGCCAGTCAGTAAGAACAATGGGGTGATGTGATGAACAGAATAATGTAAAAACTGAGGTTATGCCAGTCAGATACCGATCTCAACTTCCAATTTATTTCCATATTTTAATTTTTTTTTATTTTGAAGTAATTACAGAATCAGAAAAAGATGCCAGAATAGTACAGGGAGTTCTCTTGTATCTGTCACCCAACTTCACCCAATGGTGGCTTCTCATGTACCTCCAGTGCACTCTCTGACCCAGGGAAGTGATGGTCCCAATACAGTGAACTAGATGACAGAGCTTACTCAGGTTTCACTGGTTTCTACGGACACTCATTTTTTGGGGTACACTTTTACATATAGTTCTATGATATCACACATCCAAATTTGTCCATTCACCACGGCAATAAAGAACAGAACAGCTCCATCACCTCCAAGATGCTCCCTTGGGCTGTCTCTTTAGAGCCACCCCGGTACCCACCCCTTCCTAATCCCTGGCACCCATTTATCTGTATTCTATCTCTATAATTTTGTCATCACAACATCCAGTTTATTTTTGTATTTCGTTTTGATTGTTCAGAATGGAAAACTAATCTGAGTCATGTCGATGTGTGCTTGTCAATGCTGAGAGTTTGAGCAGCTGCCTTTAAACCTCGGGACCCAGCTCTAGCATGAGTTGCTCACCCTGAGTTCCGTAAGAAATCAGATAGCTGGTGCCCCCAAAACACTAGGGAAGCTTTGAGCTTGCCAGTGTTGTATCATTCGGTATGTAGCAGTGTTTTCAGTTTGTTCCTTGTTTTAATTAGGGTATGGCTCACGTATAGCAAAGAGCACAAATCCTGATGGATTTCTAATTTATGCCTATACTCTTTCTTCTTTTTTGGCTTATCTCATACTTATTGAGATGGTTTTAAAACGGGTTTGAGTTCTGTTCTAATCTGTGCGTTTTAAATTATGAAATATATGTGACATAAAATCTGCCATCCTAACCATTCTGAAGTGTACAGTTCAGCGGCAGTAAGTATGTTCACACCGTCGCACAACCTGTACTCTCGAAACCACCACTCAGATCAAAGTAAAGAATTTCAGTCCCCCAGAAGGTTCCCTCAGACCTCTCCCCGTCAGTATCCCCCCAAAGGTAACCTACTGTTGTGTTTTAATTACTGTTTTAAAAATAGTTTAAAATAGATCTCAGAGATCAATTTGAATGATACGTTGCAAGAATCTCTGAGGTACTGAGAGGATTTGGGGGATCCATGGAAAATACTTTGTGCTGCCCAGTCTGCATCGGCCCATTTTGTCAGCCTGGATCCTGAATATGAGGAATGAGCAGAGAGGGCATTTATCGGAACAGGGCTGCCGTGGGGCTGGGGAACCTGGCTTGGAGCACAGGTGACGCTCCTGTGGGAGCCCGGGAGGATGAGGCCACAGGGGCTATTCAGAGGTCGGGGGCAGGGCCTGTCTGGTCCAAGTGCCACTGGGGCTGGGAGCAGCTTCTGTCTGCCACCATAGCTGTCTGTCACCAGCCCACATTCTGGAGTCTTGCCCTAAATTGGGTGGTCTATCTCACCCTCCCAACCTGCCCTGGGACAAAGGAGGCTCTGGACCTTTGGGTTTCCTTAGGGGAGGCAGTCGCTTCTCCCATAGGGAATATGTGCTGGGGGTTGGGGGGTTCTCCAAAGGGGATCAGTGTGCTTCAGCCAAGGGGGGAGGATGGATGCTGGATGGTCCAGAGGGACCTACATCCACTGCACCCCTGCCCTGTCAGTGAAGGAGGAAGTGTGGAGCTTACCATCCCTGGGATTCACAGGGCTCCCGCCGACGTAGGCAGCGCTGGGGTTTCCCAGGCCCGGGCTCTAAGGTGGTTCTGACCACTGATAAGCAGAGACCTCACTGAGCTCCTCTGTCCTGGGCAGGACTTGGCTGAGCAGATGACTGGTCACTCTTTTAAAAAATCCCACCAGACGGACCCTTCCTTCCTCCCTCCTGGCTCTGCTACAGGCTTCTTGGGGCTCTTTGGAAGGGGAAGGACAAGCAGGGATGGCCCCTTGGGGCTTCTGCTCATCTCCACTGTGGAGCAAGGTCACTCACAGGAGGACAGGCAACTTGTAAGGACCTGGGAAAACAGCTTCCGTCCCCTCACTGAGTGGCCCTCGCCCTGCACATTTCAGACCTCGCCCATGTGGAGTATGTGCTTTCCATCTGTTGAATGGCTTCAGCTGGAGCCTTCTGCATTCCATTCACAGTTGTCGCATAGATACTGTCCTGGACGAGAAGAGGCAGGTGAGAGGACAGGGACATGGCAGAGGCGAGACCTCGGGAGGCCTTGGCTGCCTTTTGCGTTCCTCTTCCCCACACGCACCTTTGGGCCTCTCTCTGGGACGTCTGAGTTACAGTCAGTGGTCGTGGGGCATTGGTGTTCTCCTACCTATGCCTGCAAATTGAGCTGTGGTGGTTTTGTTGTCATTGTTTGTTTTGTCAGCCTAAATCAAGCTGCTCTTATTTTCTTTCCATGCTTGGTCTTACGATATTTTTTAATTAATGGCAAAGCCTCCCTTTCCCTGCCCCAGGATAGGGGAGGGATCATCCTGTGGAAGGAAAATAGAAACATTCCACAGCCACATGGGTAAGGCCAGCCTGATGTCTCCAAGGAGCTCTGAGTCTGGTCCCTGCACTGGGGCCCGCCTTCTGGGCCTGCTGTCCTTGAACTCGGGTGGAAGGATCCCTTCCCTGCGTCAGCCTCAGTTCTGGTGCTGCACTGATAGGTCTGGGTGGCCCAAGGGGAGCTTCGCAGACATGGCTGCTGCCCTCTAAGTGTGTACGGTAGAGGAAGCAGAGGAGAGAAGTGTTGCCAGCCAGGATGGTGGTGTTTGGGAATGAAGCCTCGATTTCTAAAGTCTCTCTGGCCAGCTTACCACGAGGCCACAAAACCAGAAGGTGCTAGGGAACCAGCAAGAGGTGAGGGAGAGCGGGTGATGGACAGCGTCGTGACACTGGATGGACCTGTTGAGTTCTTGGGAACTGAATGTGCCAAGGAGCAAGATGAGTTGTGAACTATGCAATGTCCTAATTGAGGGCCCAAGTGGGAAAGGAATGCCACTTTTAATGCATAAAAACAAGCATCAAAATCAATACCCTTGCTATGATTCATCCCTCTACGGTAGTCACCCCAGGACCATTTGCTTATTCCCGCTGGCGCCCTTGCAGAAAGAGTGTGCAGAACCTCCTCGGGAGCCCCCTTCTCTGGTAGTGCTGTGGTCTTGCTCCTGCTTCATCCTGTGAGGGGGGTTTTGAGTTGTCCAGAAGAGGCATCAAAAGTTCTGTGTACTAGGTAAAGCTGCAAAGTAGTGTTTGAGGAATACATAAAACAGTTTTTTGCTAATAAGACTAAGCTTTGGATTTCTTTGCTTCTGGGGGCTTTCCTGTTTGTTCATTTTGCTTTGTTGTTATTCCTTGAAACTGGACAGAAGTCAAGTTTCAGTTGTGCCTCAAAATTGTTTGGTAGCAGTATAGTCTCTGGGAAATGCCTCTAAGAGGAAATGACTCCTTTGAATGACTAAGTTCTGGTGTCAGTTTCTTTACCTTAGGGGCCATCTCACGTTTGGCACCCTGGGTGCTGCCTTAAGTTTCGAGCTTGTCTACACTGTGTCTCTTGTGTCTATTCTGAGAAGGTTACAAAGGTGGAGGCGCAACATTTAATCACATACTGGCTGTCCCAAATCAGATGACCAGCAATTTTTAGCAAATTCATCTGTTTGCCAGGGGCTGTATTGGTATTTATAAGTATGCTTTTGACTATATTCTGTGCTTTTTGGGAGGTTTTATGAAAGGCTTCAATTTGGGGAAGCAAATATGCATACATCTAGCCATCAGGGTGCAGACTGTTTTGGCACGTTCTGCCTTCTTCATCATACTATAAAGAAATAAGCCATCCACATAAAAGAGTTAGGAAAGTAGCATTCTATCAATTTCAGGGCTTAGCATCCCACAAATGCGGCTTGGATTTCTGGGCTAATAGAGTTACTTGGAAAACAAACAAATATAGACTTCAGGAAACTGGTTCCTTCTCTCACAGGTTTAGCTTTAAACATTGGTAGAGAGCATTTTCTCAGAAATACCAGTTGTGTCTGGATGTTGGAGAGGGTCTTCTAAAAGACTGTTTGTAGGAGCTGTCATGCCTAAGAAGAACAGAGGAGGACAAGGACAGGGTCCCCCGCGGAGTTTCCTGCATTTACCCTGTACGATTGTCCTGTGCATGGCTTAAAGATAGTGACAGGGATGAATAAATATATAAAGAAATGTGAATGTGTGTGTACACCTACATACAAACATCACACACACACACCCCATTTATACACATACATACCCGGGTGCATGTGTGTATATGGAAGTGTGATTATGTGTACCCCCTGTACCTTAAGGTATGTTGAGGCTTCATCTGTGCCTACAAATTCTGTAAGTTCTCCACTAGTTCTTGTAGGATCCCCCCAAGAAGACCTGTCTGTCTTGGGGACAACACAATAAGATCCTACTGCAGGAGGTTTGTGTTTGGGACTTGGCTGCAAGTCCATACTGAAACCAGTTGCCCCAGGGGACCAAGTTCAACTTCTCTTGTTTCTCCTGCCACGGTTGTGTCTAAGGTTACATAATGGCTGAAATACATTAGAAAATGGTGAAAACATGTTTTTGCTTGGGATGGGCTTCTACCAGCCCTTTGGAGATGTGGAACCAACGTTTATTTTGGAACTAGACAGAGAACAACAAAACACAGGGCTGTGAGCAATTGCCTTTTGGGCTGGAGAGCAAGAGGGCTGAGAAAGCAAAGAAGCTCCCTGTGCAGGGTTTCCAGCCGCGGCCCTTCAGGTGCAGGCTTGGCGCCCCCGTCAACATTCTGGTCGGAAAGCGGGTGCCTTATAAGAGTGTCCCTCTTCAGGGTGGCAGATTGGTATCTTCCCAGGCTTCTGTGCTCAGACAGTTGTGGGGGGACTCTGAAACAGACCTCCCTTCCAGGTAGACAGATGTTAACCTACGTGAGATACCAGTGACATTGGTGCCAGGCCAAAGCCCACCGCCCTTTCATTCCCAGCACAGGCTCCACGTGACAACAGCAGAGGGAATCTCTGTCATTCCTTTGGCGTTTCCCTTCCTCACAGCCAAGGGAACACTTTGTGATTAGCCTGGAATGATGTCCCGTGCTTCGTCACCACACAGCACTGCTCTTCCTCCAGCCATGCAGTTCTGAGTCAGCCCTGATCCTTTATTAGGTTTATTAGAAACAAACAAAACCCTCCCTGAATAGCAGGACGGGGAATAGAATCACAAATGGGAGACTTGGCCTTGAAGAGATGCCTTCTTTGCAGTTGTGAGTCCTGGAGAGCTCGTGGAGCCTGCGTGCAGCCTGCTCAGAGAGTGCCCGCGCCCATTAGAGCGGGTGGGAGAGGCAGAGGGGGACCAGGTGCCATCTGCAGGGCTCCACGAGAACAAGCCTCCTTCCCTGGTTGGAGCGAGCCGAGGACACTCAGGCTGAGAGCCGGGAAAGGGCTCCCCCCACAGCGTCTGTCCTGTTTACCACCTGCAGGGTCCCACCATCTCCACAGGGGATGAGCCCGTCCTCAGGGGTCACCCATGAGAAGAGGGGGGCAGGCATGGCTTGGTGGTCTGGTCTGAGCGGTGGCTTTGCAGTTAGACCTGGGTTCAAATCTTGCTTCCACCACTGTTCTGTGTGATTCGCATAGTATCTCTAGCTCTGTTTTCTCATCTGTAAAATGGGGATAATAGTACCCAGGGTTATTGTGAGGGTTAAAGGGGGTGACCGATCACGCCCGTTAGGATGGCTGTTGTCAAAAAAAAATAGGAACTAACCAATGTTGGCAACGATGCGGAGACCTGGGAGCCCTTGTGCACTGCTGTAGGAATGTAAAATGGTGTAGCTGCTATGGACAGCAGTACAGTGGATCCTCAGAAAATCAGAAATATAGCACAGAAATTCCACTTCCAGATATATTCCCAAAAGAAGTGAAAACAGAGACTCGAACAGATATTTGTTCACCCGTGTTCACCGCAGCACTATTCGCAATAGCCAGAAGGTGGAGGCAGCCCAGGTGTCTGTGGAGGGACAAGTGGACAAGCAAAACAAGGTCTGTACGAATAGTGGGTATCCCTCAGCCTGGAAAAGGAAGGAGATTCCGACACGTGCTACACCATGGCACCTCAAGGACATTATGCTAAGTGAAATAAGTCAGTCACAAAAGGACAAATACTGTATGATTCCACGTATATGAGGTACTTGGAGTTAATCAGATTCACAGAGATAGAATGTAAAATGGTGGTTGTCAGGCTGGGGGAGAGGAGAGTTGTCATTTATGGGGACAGGATTTCAGCTTGAGAAGATGAAGAAGTTCTGTGGATGGACGGTGGTGATGGTTGCACGATTACGTGAATGTTCTTAATACCACAGAACCACACGCTCAAAACAGGTAAGATGGTAAGTTGCCTGTCGCATAGTCCTTACCACAGTGTATTTTTAAGAAGTGAGATGACAGAGGGAGCAAAGTTGTGAATCTTGTTCTCTAGCTCTTCTTGGAGATTTCATCCAAGAAAAATGGTCAGGATGACAGAAGTACCATTCCCAGAGAAAAGAGGGTTCTCCTGTAGTCCCTCCCCTGGGAGATAGGGTGAGGGAAGGAGACACGGGGTGCAGGGCCCCGGGAGGTGCAGGGGGGGTGGGGAGGAGCAGGAAGCAGCATCTGCACAGGGCAGGAGTGGGAGGGAGGCCCGGGACAGCAGAGGCTCTGGTGGAGAGAGGGGGTGAAGACAGGAGAGGGCGTTTTAGGAAGTGTTGCTAGGGGGCAAATCAGAGTCCTTTTCACTGTTCCTAGGGACATGCAGAAGAGATTAGGGTGCCTTTGCAGGTTTCTGTTTTGGTTGCTGGGCTGTGCTGCTTTGGCTTAGACTCCAGGGCCAGAATGGACACGTGGGCACTGAGACTCACCAAAATTGCCACTGGTATTTTGGGACGATGGGCAGTCCTCATCCACATCTGGCATTAAAATCGCCACCTTAGAGTTGAGCCAAGAGTTCATTTTCCCGATGACTGCTCAACTGTTGGACTCACAGTGTAAAGAGCTGGGGTCAGTCATGCTGAAGCCATTGCGGTGCTTGCAGTTACCACAGGGGCAGGACGCAAGTGGCCCCGTAGAGTCAGAGCTGCAATTTGAGGGAGAATGTTTGTTTGTAGCCTGAATATTTCAGGTGGTTCATCAGGATCTTGCGGTCTTTGTGATTTCATTAAATTGAAGAACCCTCAAATAGCCCTTGTGAAATCTTAAGTTGGCTCTGGGTCTTTAACCTCAGTTTTTTTACAGATATGCAGCTTAAGTGCTTCAGGAATGGGGGAAAAGATTATGTCAGGGCAGGCCATTGCCCTGCTGTGTTGAACAGAGACCATAGATGGGCCTGGCTACTATTTAGGGCAGTTTAAGCAACTTTTGGAATTACTGACATAGATGACTTGGATCAGAAATTCCCAACAGGTGCTATTGTGGTGGGAGGAAGCTTGACTGATGCACAGAAAAGGGCCGACTCATGGTTAGAAAACAGCTGAGTCACAGTTAGGAAAGGACTGAGTCATGGTTATGGAAGGGCTTTAGTCATGGTTAGATAAGAGCTGCGTCAAGGTTAGGAAAGGGCTGAGTCATGGGTAGACAAAAGCTGAGTCATGGGTAGACAAGAGCTGAGTCATGGTTAGACAAGAGCTGAGACGTGGTTAAATATGAGCTGAGTTAAGGTGAGGGAAGGGCTGAGTCAAGGAGGGAAGGGCTGAGTCATGGTGAGGGAAAGGTTGACTCATGGTTAGATAAGAGCTGAGTCATGGTGAGGGAAAGGCTGAATCATGGTAAGGAAGGGACTGAGTCATGGTGAAGGAACGGCTGAGTCAGGGTTAGACAAGTGCTGAGTCATGGTTAATAAGAGCTGAGACAAGGTTAGAAAAGGGCTGAGTCATGGTTAGATAAGGGCTGAGTTGTGAGGGAAGGGCTAAGTCACAGTGATGTATCAGCATCAACTGATGCTGATACAGTCTGGAGTGTTAGGTAAAGACTGCTAGCCAATATCTGCAACCATTTTTTTTCCTTCCTAGATAATTAGATTTCCCAGCCTACCTGGCAGTGGCCAAGTGTGACTGCCTTCTGTCCAGTGGAATAGGAGTGGAAGTGATGTGCACTGTTTCCAGGCCTGGCTCAGCACAGGTCTGGCAGGATGAGACGGGATTAAGTCTGAGGGTCTCGGGAGCCACTGAAAGTGAGCTTATCCCACGTCGTGCAGAGAGGAGAGCAGGATGGAAGCTGGGAACCCCAGAACCAACTGCAAATTTCCCTCCTGGGACAGACCCATTCCTGGCTCTGTTCTGGGGGAAGAGGAGAGGAGAGCATGGGACAGGTAGTTTGTGTGTGTGAGTGTGTGTGTGTATAGTGTATATATGTGTACATACATGTATATATATAAAATAAAGATTTAAAGAGGGTCTGTGTTAAGAGTTCAGTGTTAAGTAAGAGGGCGTCTTAGATCAGCACGCGTCTGAATCACCCAGAGGACTCCTTAAAACCGTGGGTCTGGGGCAGGTGGCCAGATGCCATCGCTGCTGCTCCAAGGACCATGTCTGGAGGATTCCTGCCTTATGTTACTGCAACTGGGGCTCTTTTCTTGCTTTGGTTTGTTAATTTTTTAAAAAGTCTATCATGAGTGACATGAATATGGAGTAGCTCTCTCAGTGTTCAGTCATTTCGTTATTGTGTAAATGTCTCAAATGTTTATTATTATTATTATTTTTTTTTACAAAAAGCAACGGTGATGCAAATTTCCAGGTAACTTCCTGCGTTCTCTGCTATGAGTCTGTGGGACTGTAACAGCCGGCCCACGTGAGATGGTCATTGACTCAGTCGCCGAGGACTTGGCTGTTAGTGATCACTAGGACAGTCACCGTCATCCCAGAGATCATACTTGCCCCACATGTTCTGCGACCTTATCGGATTCTCCATAAACATGGTGCCGGTGATTAGGAAAGGCAGGAGTGGGTAGTGGTTTTCAGGACAGCCTGTGGTGTCCCCCTGCCTGGTTCAGATCCCAGCTGTGCTACCTTGAGTGGGACCCCGGGCAGCTCACTTGTCCTCATGTTTCAGTTTCCTAGTCTAACTCCTCCCTCGTGCGGCGTGGTGGTCGTGAGAATGAAACGAGGTAAAGGTAGGTCTAGGTGAAGGGCCCAGCGCTCACAGTGGACACGCCAGCGGTGTTGGCCCTGCTGCTCTTGCTTCAGTGGCCCCTGCCCAGGAGGTGTCAGGGCCCTGCAAGTCCTCTGTGGTGGCGTTTGAGAAGAGAGATGCCTGAAGCTAATGGTTCTCAAAGGGTGATCCCAGACCACAGCACCGGCAAGACCTGGGAAGGTGCTGGAAATGCGTGTTTTGGCCTCCTCTGGGCCCTTCTCCGTCAGGGTCTCTGGGACAGTGCCCAGCAGTCTGTGCTCTCACAAGCCCTCTGGGGCTTCCAAGGCACTCGACTTTGAGAACCACTGATCTGAGTCTTGGCAGTACCAACCAGGGAGGAGGGCTTTGCTCTCTGGGCTGTTTGTGTCTGTGTCTGTGGGTGTGGGGTCAGGGGAGGACTTTCGCTTGCGTGCTGAGGAAAGCCAGGTGTCCCGCAGCTGTGTTAAATAACCAGGGGTGGGGGGAGCGCCATGGGGCCCCTTGCCCGCCGTCAGCACCGCTGACTTCCCAGAGCGGGCACGAGGTGTGGCTTTTCTGGCACGTGGAATCCCAGTCATGTCACTGCTGCAGAAGAGACTGTCACTGAATGCCGTTTTTCCCCCTGAGAATCTCCCACGTCCTGTGTCATCGTGGGGCCGGGTCGGCCCTCCTCTTCTCGAATTGCTGTGGCAGGACGCTTGGCCAGCCGGCCAGGAGGTGCTGCTTACGCAGCTCGGGGCTCTTTTCCCTTTTCCCATGGCATTCCAGGGTTTCGTTCCATGAAAATGATTAGCTTTCTTCTTTTTTTTTTTTGAAAATCCAATCAACTAAATGCTTCTTCCTTCATGTTCCCATCGTTTTTCTCGTTTGGTTTCATAATATTGCAGATATTTTCTCCTGTACCCCATGGTTACAAAATCAAACAGGACACAACAGCTGTGCATAGGCTGTCGAGGGGGCGCCTCGGGAGAAGCGGGGATGGCCCGTCCTCCCCCCTTGGCTCAGCCGCTGATTGCATGGAAGGGTTCCCGGAGAGGCGGTGGGGAGCGGAACCGCCAGGAGTCCCTGGGGCCGCCTGCCGGGCTGGTTGAAGCATTTGCTCTGCCACAGAGCTCCGACTGCCAAGCTAAACATGCGTTTTGAGATAAAGTGGAAACCCCAAGAGGTTTTTATCTTGGAAAGGGAACCAGTACGGCAGTCACCATGTTGGACCAAAGAGTTATTCCCCCCCGCACCTGGCTTTGCGCACCCTGCGCGACAGTCGGGAGTCAGCACCGCACCGCAGGGGCTGTGGGTGGCGCCAAGGAGCCGAGTCATGGAACGGAAGACACTCCTAGAGGCGGGCTGGCGCTGCTCCTTACCAGCACGTGGCCTTGGGCCTGTGACCTTCCCCTTCTCGTCGGTGCGATCAGGCTCGGACTACTGCGCACCAGGTCGCGTTGTGAAAATTACTGTGGAACAACTGTGGCGTTTGGCACAGTGCCTGACTGCCTTGTGGAAAACGGTGGCTGTGAGTTTTATTAGCTATTTCTGGTAGTCGACTGGCTGTCGTACCTTCTTTGTTTCAGAAGGTGCCCAGTGCACACTTCTAATCCACCAGCAGCGCCTGCTCGCTCTGCCCTCGGGATAGATTCCTCATCAGACCTCTTTCAGCTACACCCGCTGTTCCCCCCGCAGTCCGGGCCTGTCCTACCTCTCCTGCTGGTTGCCCTCACCTCTGCCACACCTCCTGCTCAACAGCTTTTTCTTACATAACAGCCAGAGGGTTGCTTTGAAGACATAAAGCAGATCGTATGAGTTCCTTGCTGAAAATCCTCCAGTGACTTCGAAAGACACTTAGGATAAAATCCCCAGACCTACGGGGCCCCAGAACAGTGGCCCAGGGCTCTCTTCCCAGCGCTCAGGCCCTTGCTCACCTGCGGCAGCCATGCCGGCCGCCTCCTTGTCCCTTCCTCATCCAGCTCCCCTGCATCTTGGGGCCTGGCATGCTCTTCCTCCAACATCTCCTTGGCTCACTCTCTCTCTCCTTTAGGTCTCTGTTCAAATATCGTCTCAGAAAGTGAGAAAGAGAGAAGTGACCTCTGCATTTCTTTTTCAGTTCTCATCACATGACCTTACAAATTTCTCTGTTGTTTGTGATGGGAGTGCAAACCCTGTGTCTTCCTGCCCTCGCTGCATTCCTGCTGACAGCTTGGTAGGTGCTGAATGCGTTTTCATCGTTCAACTGAATTAATCCATTAAAACATGTTTATTGAGCTAATAAAACTTGCCCATCTATCCTATAATGGTGTTTGGAGAGATGAAGGGCTCAGACCACGCCAGAGAATTTTCAGTTCCATTTATGACTCTGGTCGACCGTGTTAAAAAAGGATGACCTACATCATTTCCAACAAGTTAATCTTCTGCACTGTTTAACACCATCTTACCTGTGCAGTGGGTAAAGGAACTTCAGATTCAACTGGTATGTGTCGAATACCTTGGTACTCTCCCTTTAAAAAACAAAATTGGGCAGTGGGCCTTGGGGATCCATGGCGCGTCCCTTCTGGGGTGGACTGTGAGGTGGCTTCTGCCTGTGAATGGGTCTGTGCTGCCTCAAACCTGTATGTTAAAGTGCGATTCCAGGGTGTCTGCAGAGGACTGTGGTGAGGACTAAGGGAGAGGAAGCTCTAGGCAAGCTGTCCAGCACGTGCTGTGTGGCTGAGTTGCTTCTGCTGCTCAGAAAATGGGCTCAGCGGAGTCAGGTCACTTGTCCAGTGACACAGAGAAAGGAAGGACTTGTCTCTGGTGACTCAGAGTCTGGGGCCACTGGTGTAGCCCTCCATGACTGCCCAAGGTGAAGCCTTCATTGCCAAGAGCAAGTGGAGAAGGCTACAGCTGATGTGGCTTCCACGTCCTGTTGGTGTGTTTCTAATTAGGAAGAAAGTGGGCTTATTGGGAGAGGTGTAACCTCTCCGCATGACTTGATGTTAGTCTAGGAATACCAAGTATTCATTCCACGTCTGGCACTATTTTCATCTCCTCTAGGTTTCCAGAGCCTATGGGTAGGCCCACATCCAGGACGTAAACCTCACCCGCCTCCCACCCTGACTGCACATGTGGGCAGGAGTCCTGGCAGCGGGTGGTTAGCTTCCAGCGTTGGCCGTGCCTAAGTTGGCTCTGTTGAGGGAAGTGGTACATTCTGAGATATGTAATGACATCTTGGGTTGCCTCTGGCCAGGTATGCCCAGCCCAACTCAATTTTTCTACCTGTCTTATTCTGAGTGTGAATTTCTTCATTACTTCAGCTGAGGGAAAACAAGTCTGGCCTCTAAGACAATCCAAGTGAGACCAAGGTCGAGATCACCTTGATTCATTTTTGTTAATCTATTAAGTTCTAGAATAAGTATAATTTATAAGTAAAATGAAAGTTCAGGAATTAGGTGTGGAGACTAAGAAAGGAGAATGATGCCAAGATTTATTCTGTGTCTGTGTATAGCCCAAAAATTGGGCTCAAAGGAAGAAAAATGATGAGGAATTACTACACATCAATCAGTTCTCCGGGGGATGACTGTAAGATTACATAATACAATCGTGGATGAATTCAAGGCCAGAAAATGTACACTTAAAGCTCAGAAGGAAGCAGCGGACACTCGAGACCCTTTTAGATAAGATTGAATGAGTTCAGGAAAAGCGGGCATCTGCCTCGCCAGGCTAGTGATTCCAAACTGTCTCCTGCCCTAAGAAAACCTTGGGCACGCCAGGAAATTACACATAGTGTGACGTCAGCTCTGGAGAAAGCCTTCTAATGCAAGCAAGAGATCAGCTGGTGTAACACTTACAAAAATGGTTTTGATTACAGGTGGTCAGTGGAGAAGGGAGCAGGGTCACGGTCAGTAACCGGCCAGGATTCTCTTCTCCCCCCGCCCCTGCCTGGCAGGCGAAAGAGAGGTGCTGCTCGTTCCTGTAAGAAGGCGATTATCATCTGCAGAATTCCAGTGGCTGGTTTATGAAATAAGAAGCTTAGGCACACTGGGAAATGTCTTTAATGAAATGAGAATTAGCCCAGAGAGCGAGATGTAGGGGTCAATGCCAAGAGGCATTACACTGAAGCCTCAATTAAACTTTCCATTGGATTATCTGATGATAAGTAGTTGCACCTCTGGGATTTTATTATCTTTGATAAATGGCATGAGTTCAGAATTTAAAGCAACGTAGGCCATAACATAGCACAGTCCTGGAAATAATGAGGCACCCGTCATTAGATACAAAGCACTTAAATTACCACGATGGAAGTATTTATGTTAAAGACTGCTTTGGATCACTCCCCCCAGGATGTGTGGGCTCTCCATCTGCGTTGCGATGGGAAGGATTTCCAACTCCACGATGCCTTTCGGTGCCAACAGAATTGTAAGCACCGGGAGGAAAGGGTGGCTGCCTTCCAAGACTTAGGTGGTATTACTAATCCCTCTGTTTCCCCTCTCATGGGCTCCTCTTGTCCTCTGGCTGCTGGGAGACAGAGCAATGGCCTCCTAATTGGGTCCCCGGGCACGGTCAAAACACCTGTGTCTGGAGGTGTTCGATATGCACAATGAACTTTGCTTCTCCTGAGAAGATATGTTTCTGTGTGTGTGTGTATGTGTGTTTAAATTTATTTTTGACATTATCTTTCTTTGTAGTGAAGATATCCAAGAAGATGCCTTCATTTAAACAATAAAACCTTTCATTCAGAAGTCAGTACTTCTGAACTTTCACTGAGTGGTTGAACCCGAAAGAAGGTGTTAAATACCAGTCACTGCCGTCTGGTAACCCAGCGGCCCGCCCTAGGGTAGACGTTGTGGAGATGCCCCTGGCCGGTTAGACTCTATCCTTCAGGAGCTCTTGGCTAGCGAGCTGCTGCTATTTGAAGCCCATTCCAATCTAAACCCGGTTCCTCAGCCCCGCAGTCTCCTCTGGAGCCATGGCTGGCCTCAGATCCCTCCCCGCTGGTGGGTTTGGAATTGATTCATGTGCGTCCCTGGCATAGATTGCTTCTCCTCCAGCTCTGTGCTAACATCTGGAGAAAGTTACACACAAGAGTCTGTTACTGTTTAGGCTGCCCCCAGCCCTGGACCCTCGTCTGATGGGCTCGTGGAGCTTAGGATTGCTTTGAGAGCACCATTTAGATAGGGGCCAACCGGGGTCACCCGCGATGCCTTTGTGCTCTTTTCCAGCTGATACCGAGTGTTTTTCTCAGTTAATATGCTCTGGTTAGTTTTAAATGTCCAACTTTGGTTATGCTCATACAAGCTTGGCCAGGAAGTGTCGAGAACTGCAGCATGGGCTGGGCGGTTGGAGGTGGGAGTGGAGTGTGTTGGATCTGACTGATGCACTGCCAGCCCATGTGCCTCAGGCGGGAGGGAGGCCGACACAGGCACGCTCTCCCCACGTGGGTCATCTCAGGTGACGGCAGCAACCCATGCTGGTCAGGGAAGCCGCTGCGGCCTTTCCTCTTAGCCCCATGTCCACCTGCTCACTGGAGCTCAGCGCTCCACCACCTCCAGACAATTTTCTCGCATTCCCCGTCTGCACTTCAGAGGAAGATGTTTGGAGGGAACTGTGTGCTTGGTTCTGCTGGTACTGACAGTGAGCATGTGGCCGACTTTGGGACATTGTGTGCTTCTGTGGGGTCAACAGAGAGTGGACTACTTGGACCGCAGCCAGGAGACTCGGGCCTGTTCACTCCAGCAGCACCAGCCTCGCTGTGGTTCTCGGTGCAGTGTCTGCACACGTGAGGTCAGTGTGCAGGTCAGTGGGCAGGACCACTGAGCGTCATAGAGCAGAAGCCACCAATATGAGAGCAGTTGTCCCACAGACTAAGACACCAGCAGAGATTTGCAAGGCAGGAATTTGCAAGGGAAGGCATCCGTAATACTCATGTTTCAGGTTGGAGTATAACAGAGAGGGCCTAGGGAGCTCTTCCATCAACATTGGGGATGGGTGGCGAGAGGTACCTAGGGAGAGAGTGTTGCATAGCCTAAAATTGTCTTTGTGTCCTGTTCTCAAGCTGTCGGGCCACACAGGACTTAAAGCTGCAGTAACTCCTGTCACCTGCACAGTAGATGGTGAGTTACTGTGTTGGGGTCTTCTAGGCTCATCCATAAGAGCCATCCTCCCCGTCCAAGCTGGGAGTCAGTGGTGGTCACAGTGTCAGCTTTACTGCTGATGCAGCTGATTGAAGATGGAGGCCTAAATGTCACTGAATGTTTCACCTGAGAATTACCCATTTTGCTCTTTGAAATTGCACCTAAGAATTATCCAGCTTCATGGACAGGGCTGGGGGACACACCCATCACAGACAGGGCTTGGGGGCAAGGGTCCCCTCACAGGGGCAGGCAGTGCTGGGGGTGAGTGAGCAGGCTGGCTTCTTCCCCCAGACAGACAAGTCGCCCGCCCTTGCTGGACAGAACATTGCTGCAGCCGAGCTCACTCCACATAGAAATACAAGGAGTGGAAGCTAGCATTGTACACGGACACGCTAATCAGGCCACTGCTGCCGACCTCTAGACCTCTGTTCTGTGCAGTGGTGTTGCCCCTGTGATTAAGGCACAGTTAACTAGGTTTCCTATTACATGCAGCCAAGCACATACTAAGTTAGAGGAGGCAGAGAAGGGTGGGTGGATCTGAAATCTCCAAGTTGATGTGACTTGGTAACGAATTAGGGGTGAACAGGGAGGGATGGAGAGGGCTGGTGAGGGTTTCTGGTGTTTGTATGTGGTGGGTGGGAAGATACCTGCTTGCTCACCAGCCAGCGCCTGGCCCAGCTCCCAGCAGAGTAGATGACAGTTATTTGCGTTGAGGTGAAGCAGCTTTGATTGGAACTGGGGCTGAGGCTCAGGTTGGGTTTTAGCCTGGGAGAAATCCAGGTGCAGGTATGAAGGGGGCTGTTGAGACACCTATGTGGGTTTTAGAGATAACTGGCTGAGATGGGAGTTGGGGCGCATCGGTGCTCAGATGGGGACCGAGGCGTAGAGGGTAAGTCATGGGGTGGGGCCGAGAGAGCGAGGAGAAGGCCAGGTGCAGACAGCTCCTCTGCTGACCTTCTGCCCAGTCTCTTTGTTTTGAAATGATAAACGTCACATGGTGGTCGCTCAGGTTGAACCACAGGAAATTATCATTTTGTCAACCAGAACAGTTGGCTGTCAGCCATTGCATGTGATTCGACCTACTGTCCCTTGGTACCAACTCTGTACCAGATACTGTTAGGTCAAGCCAACCAGTGTATCGCCAGTTGTTTTCTTTTTAAATTATATTTAACCCCTACATAAAACTCACCTCTAGTGTCTCCATGCCCACGGGGTGAAATCCCAACTCAGATCATCCTCTGAGGCCCTGATGGGCCCCTCCCCCGCCATCACCAAGAGCCCGGCACTGTCCTCTCCAGCTGCGTCGTCCGGGCTGGCAAACGTGGCAGTGGGGTTGCGGGATTTCTTCAGAATCCTGTTTCCACGGGCGTCTCGTCTTTCCTCTGCGTGTCTTCATGCCGCAAGTTCAGTGTCACTGACGGGTTGCTCTTCCCCGGGGTGGTCAGCTGTGCCTGGTATGGATTCGTGTTTCCAACTGTATTATGGCCCCTCAAAATGACACCTGTTTACATGCCTGGAGTTTGTGGGGTTCAGGCCTGAGAGGCCCAGCCCCCTTCTTCCCCTGACGGACTCCTGCTTATCTTTGGAGACGTGGCCTGTGTCCTAACTGCTGGGCAGTCTGTGGTCTTCCTCGGGAGCCCCAGGCCCCTGTCCTCCTCTGTCTTTGAGCTGCTTTGGCTGGGCTGGCACCACAGCTCCCCACCCTGCAGTGGTGCCCAGCACAGTGGCCGTCGCTGCGGGTACAACTGAATGAGTAGCGGCTGCTTGGGTTTGTTTTTGAACCACCTGGGAAGCTCCCAAGTCCCTTTTGTTCCCTCTTAGGTTCTAGGTATGAGCCTTGCCTTGGCACTTGACTGTTTTAATAAAACCATATGCATTTTTTGACATGACAGAGAAATGATTCTATATGTTCTTCTATTAAAAAAATTTTTAGGCCCCTTCATAAAATCTTTGCTCTGTCCCTCAGAAGGGTTTTGCTAAGATGATTAAATATATTTCCAACAATGGAGCAATAATGGCTGCCTGTTTTGCTGCAAATGGAGGAAAATGTATTTCTTATGGAATTCAGGCTACAAAGGACATGTTCCCTATGGCCATGAACTTGGTAGTAGATCCCGATTTTCCCTGTGTGGAGTAGGAGGGATGGCTTGGTTCTAGCAAGACCATGATGAGCAAGACAGCCTTGCAGATCCGTGCCACCCCCGGGGGCTCACGGCTTCTGGGGGTTCCTGGGTCCAGGCGGAACTTTGGTGGCTAAGTTTGTGGGATTCTTGAAGTTGCCTTGCCAGTTTCACAGTTTCCTTTGCTGCCTTCTACCCCCCAAATCTGTGGGTAGCCCTGTTATTAACAAAGAGGAAAACCGCTGAGAGCCCTGGGGTTGGCCCCTCAGGCGCTCTCTGGAACTGCAGGAGGCCCCTTCTTGGAATGTCAAGGCCCTATGCGGTCAGTGCTGGACAAAGAGTGTTCTGTGTCCCTCCAGTGCTGCCTCAGAGATGTAACCCTAGGAGAAGGTTACGCAGATCTGGGGGAATGCCAGGAAAGTGAGGGTCTTTTCTTGCCTTGACACTGGGGCTGAGGAACAAACGAGGACCTTCCAAGGGAGAAGAATATTTTGCCTCTGTACAAGGGCAAGTGTTTCTCTTTCAAATCAACCCCTTTTGAGATTTGTTTTCCCCTTTGGAAATTTGTGGTATCTAAATAATTTGTGACGTTATAATCTTGTCCATATCACAATATCTCATGCTGTGTTTTAACCTAATCAACATCTGCTGCAAAAATCACTAATGGCTGGCTGCTAAGGAGGAAACTGTCACCCACACAAATCTCCCCGTCCTGGCACCTCTGCCTCCCCAGTACACCATGGGTCACCCCCGTGCCCCATACTCACTGCATTTAGACACTCAAATTTGACATGTCTCTGCTGTGTAATGGCTGAGGACAACCCAAAGGTTGTGGACAGTGTAGACATACATGGACCAACAGGACAGGAGTTACCATGATTCTTGTTCATCTCCTCTTGTCAGGGTAGATGCCTGCCACCTCTGCTCTGCTCCTCACCTCCTAGAAAGGCAGGATCCAGCCACTGTCCCCATAAGAGAAGCCCAGGACCAACACAGGGAGATAGCACTTTGAAATGCGGTCACATACCCCATGCAGAAGTAGTAAACCACTTACCCAGGGGCTGTATCTGGCCTGTGTGTTGCTTAATATTGTCTTCTTCCCTGTGTGGCAGCAATCAGCTGGAGCTAAGTAGTGGCCGTCCCCTTTAGACAGTTTCCAGTTTGCCACAGTCCCCACCATTCCCTCTTGTCTCTCTTCTCTGATGCTAAGTGGCAAGTGCCTCTCATTCTCAAATCTGTGCTGTTGCTTTCCTCATAGCACAGTGAAGAGGAAACTGAAATGTTTCTTTACTCACATCTCTATCAAAAGTGGGAAAATGAGAAATAGGTTAAGAGGTTGAGTGTTTCAAGGGAAAAAATGTGAAAGGGTATATTTCTTCGTAGAATTAAATCACAGAAAACACCCCTTTGTGCTTATAATGCCAACAAAGTGTGTCTGTGTCAAAAACACAATTCAAAAGACTATTATAAGGGCACCTGCCTCACCCTTAGGATACTGGCCTGGTCCCATAGCATTTGAGTTTGTGACTCTTACCCTAAAAAGGCCATTTCTCAATGACAGCCATGTTGGCATTATGGGCAGAACAGTCTCTCATTGTTCAGGAGCGTCTGGCACACTACAGAGCGTTTGCCATTGCTGGTCTCTGCCCACACAAGGCCCCCCAGGCATTGTAACAAGTCCGTTTCCCCAATATTTCCAAACTTTGCAGATGGAGAAGCACAGCTCTCCAGGGATGGTGGATGACTGTGTCCTCGCATAGACTGGGCAAGAAGGGGTTTGGCCCCAAGCCCGTGTGCTCCATTTGGGGAGGACATGGAAGTGGCCCAGGGGTACACGTTGCCCATGCACTAAGGCTGGTCGGATATGCCTCCGCCTGGGCAGGGATGCCGAGGTTTGCAGAAGACCTGGCAGAACAAAGCCACGCTTGTTCTTTTCATATTCTTCTGTTCAAACGTGCCGTGCTCCTTCTGATTCGAGTGAGGGAGCTGGCTTGCCTGCCAGCCCAAAGCCGGATGCCCAGAGCTGTCTGCACAAAGCGGCACCTTCTTGGTGGTTACCTGGCCCTCTGCTTCCTTCCCAGGATCTGTTTTGTTGTTTATACCACAGTCCACATTGTCCTGTGTGGATGACTCTGCAGTAGCTACAAGGAGTGCAAATCGTTGGGTTGATTGCAGTGGCGAGAGCAAACAGCTACCAAAGCAGGCTTAAAGCTAAGATGCAACTTAGTTTAATAAAACGTTTTGGGGAGTGCACAGATCCAGCTGGCCAATGAGGTTGGACCGTGTCAGGATCTTGACTGGCCCCTGTGTGGTCACAGTGGAGAGGCTCTCAGCTGGCGTCTGCACAGCTTCTCAGAGACCTCTGGCTGCTGTTGGCACAGGTGCCAGCCCAAGGGCTAAAGGAGTCTACCCAAGCCGGGCAGGCCCTGAGCATTGGCAGATGTTGATAAGGGGCTTGTTTCAGGCCCTGTTAAGAGAAGCTGACGTCCTTGGAAGTAGATGGAATGCTGGATGGTTTCACACCAGCTCTGAGATCATCGCACACACTACACAGAGGCGCTCCTCATCCATTTCTTTGGAAACAGCATTCCGTGAGGACTTGCCCTCCCATGAGAATGGCATGGAACTGTGAACATGAACTCCTTCAGCAAGCAGTCACGAATGACTCAGTGTGTGACTGATTTTAGAGTGAAGGAAAATTTGTATGTTATATTTAAGGAGGGAATAAAAGTATAATAGAATTTCTACTATCTCAAGGAAATCTTCTGTTACACCAGAAGGACAATAAGAAATACAGAATAAAACTGGGCTTGGTGGCTCACACTGGCAATCCCAGCATTTTGGGAGGCCAAGGCTGGAGGATCACTTGAGGCCAGGAGTTCTAGGCTACAGTGAGCTGTGATCATGCCACTGCACTCCAGCCTGAGTCTCAGAGTGAGACCCTATCTCAAATACACAGACACACGTAGAATAAAATTTCACACTGACTCACCCATTTGGATGACTTTATTCGCATATTGTTTGTACAAATAGTTATAAATTATCACCTTATGAGATAAGTCCTATTGACTCCTACAGCCAAATCTTTTCTTTCCTTTGAAATACATACACACACTCACTCTCACACTCACTCTTTATTCAGAACTCAAAAGTCTTCAGGCAGTGAGACAAGTTGTATCATTGTTTTGGTTTTGTTTTTTTTTTTAAAAGAATAGACTAAAATTTATTGGCATAGCTTCGTGGGCAATAAACATTTCCAGCACATTTTTCTATATATCACAAATCTGGTTGTGTTATTTCAATTGAGAAGATTTGTAAGCATCTTATAGGCAACTGTTTTAAGAAAAACACAAGCATTTGCCCATCAAGCTGGTGCTATTAAATTGGAAATCAAGAATTGTATCCTCAGTTCTTAAATTAAACATAATTACTATATGACCCATTAAATCCATTCATAGGTATGTACCCAAGAGAATTAGAAATGTACATGCAAAAATTTGTACGTGAATGATCACAGCAGGGTTATTTGCAATAGTCCCAAAACGGAAGCTGCGCAAATGTCCATCAGTTCGTGAATGGTGCATAAACTCTGGTATATCCATGCAAAGGAATATTATTTATCCATAAGAAGTACTGACACATGCTGCAACATAGGTGAACTTGGGAAACATCATGCTGAGTGACAGAAGCCAGACAAAGAGCAAACACTGTGTGACACCACTTAGGTGAACTGTCTGGAAGATGTAAATCCAGACACAGAAAGTAGATTAGTGGTTGCCAGGGCTTGGGGAGGGAGGGGTCAAGGAGTGACTGCTAATGAGTATAGGGTTTCTTTTTGAAGTGATGAAAATGTTCTAAAATTAGGTCATGGTGATGGTTGCACAAGTTTGTGAATGTCCTGAAAACCGCTGAATTATACACGTTGGGTAAACTTAATGGCATGTGAATTATATCTCAATAAAAAAAATAGGTAAGCAAATAGGAAAAAATGTTATCAGTTGTTACATCTAACTGGAGGGAATAGAGCTGATCAGATTATTCTTTCCACTTTTCTGTGTTTGAATATTTTCACAGTGAATGATTTGGGTGGGGGGGCGAAGGAAAACAAAAGCAAAGTCGAGAAAAATGTATGCTGCTGCTGTAGCCACTGAGACACTTGCTTTTGGGATGGATTTGAGTTGGGAAAGGAGACATGCAAGGTGCTGACCGAATCTCAGGCTACTGAGTGCTTTCCTGTTTTTCGGAGGTTAGCGTGACCCTGGCTGGGGCGTGTACTGGTAGGGAAGCCCGACGTGAACAGGTCTGTTGTCCGTTATGAAGAGTGTCCTGATGACCTAGATTTCAGCCTTGGATAGATACTCTTCCTGAGAAGAGATGTTATGTACCAGAAATCACCGTGGCAATGCATTAGGAATAGTTAGGAGACTAGAGTGTGAGCACATGTACCCAGATCTCAGTTTTTTCCTCTGTAAAATGGAAATAATAATTGTACCTGCCTATCTGAAATTCTAGGACTTCAGGTATGCTGGGAGGCAGTTTGCTTCTAATTGGGATCAAGACACTGGGTTTGAAATGGAAAAAGCCCTGTCTGAGGACAATAAAGTACATATAGGGACAGGGTTGTGAGTGGTTTTTATTTTCCTAAGTTTTTCAGTGTTTTTGTTTTACTGTTTTTGTTGTTTGTTTGTTTTGAGATAGAATCTCTGTTGCTGTGGCTAGAGTGCAGTAGTGTCATCATAGCTTCCTGCAGCCTCAAACTTCTGGGTTCAAGAGACCCTCCTGCCTCAGCCTTCTGAGTACCTAGGACTATAGGTGTGCATCACCATGCCTGGTTAATTTTTCTATTTTTTGCAAAGATGTGGTCCCCCTGTTGGTCAGGCTAGTCTTGAACTTCTGGCCTTAAGCAATCTTCCTCCCTTGACCTCCCAAAGTGCTAGAATTGCAGGCATGAGCCACCTTTCCTGGCCTCTTCAGTGTTTTTGAGAATATCTACTATGTTATATTTTTGTAATTAAGAAAAAGCACTTTTTTTAAGAAAATTTTGACTTTGAATGCTGGATGACATTTTAAAAACAGCTTCATTGAAATATAATTTACGCATCCTAAAGTTCATCTATTTAAAGTATATACTTCAGTGTTTTTTAGCATATTAATAGGGTTGTGCAACCATCACCATAATTTAATCTTAGAACATTTTTATTGCCCCAGAAATAAACCCCGTACCCGTTAGACGTCATTTCATATTCTGACCAAGCCCTAGGCAACCACTAATTTACTTTTTGTCTCTCTGAATTTGCCTATTCTGGACTTTTCATTTACATGGAATCATACAATATGTGGCCATTTGTGTCTGACTTCTTTCATGCAGCGTTTTCAAGATTCGGCTGCGTTTTGGCGTGTCCGGACTTACGGCCGATTCAGCAGTTTTATCTGAGTGTCTGTCTTTCAGCTGATGCAGATTTGGGTTCTTTCCACGTTTTGGATGTTATAAATAAGGCTTCCATGAACGTTCATTTATGAGTGTTTGTGTGGACAAGTTTTCAGTTCTTTAGGATATAGAACCAGGGTAGAATTGCTGAATCATATGGTAACTCTGTGTTTAACACTTTGAGAAACTGCCAAACCGTTTTTCTGCACCATTTTATGCTCCCATCAGCAACGTGTTCATAGGAAGGTTCTACTTTCTCTGCATCCTTGCCAACACCTGTCTTTTTCATCATAGTCATTCTGGAGGATGTGAGGTAGGTTTTGATCTGCTTTTCCCTGACGGCTAATGATACTGAAAGCCTTTTCATATGCCATGGCCATTTATAGATCATCTTTGGAAAGATGTCTATTTAGATCATTTGCCTATTTAAAAATTGGGGTATTTTCTTTTTGTTCCTGAGTTGTAAGAATTCTTTTTTGGGGGAGGTGGGATCTTTTTAAAAATTTTTTTTGTTTTTAATCAACAAATCATAATTGTTTACATTTATGGGGTACAATGTGTTTCAGTACATGTTATGTTGTAGAGTGATCAAATCAGTCTAGTTAGCATATTTGTCACCTCAGATATTTATTATTTCTTTATAGTGAAAACATTTAAAGTCCTCTCTTTTAATTATTTTGAAATATATGATAATTCTATATGGTATATAAGGATTCTTTTATATTTTATATAACAAGTTCTTTATTAGTTAGATGATTTTCAAATGTCATCTCCCAGTGTGGGGATTAAGTTTTCACTTTCTTGATGGTATGTTTTAAAGCATAAAAATGTTTAACTTTGAGCACAGTGGCTCACACCTGTAATCCCAGCACTTTGGGAGGCTGAGGTGGGAGGATCGCTTGTGGCCAGGAGTTGAAGACCAGCCTGAGCAACATAGCAAGACCCTGCCTCTACAAAAAAACAAAAAAGAAAAATTAACCAGGTGTGGTGGTGCATGCCTGCAGTCCCACCTATTCAGGAGGTTGAAGCAGGAGGAGCCCTTGAGCCCAACAGTTTGAGGTTGCAGGAAGCTATGATCACACCACTGTACTCTAGCCTGGGCAACAGAGTGAGACCCTGTCTCAAAAATCAAAGAACCCCCCCCCAAAAAAAAACCAAACCGAGGCATAAAAGCAAAAAACGCAAAAAATTGTTTAACTTTGATGTCTTTCCTGTCTCATATCACTTATACTTTTGGTGTCATACGTAAGAAATCATTGCCTAACCCAAAATCATGAAAATTTACTCATTTGTTTTTTCTTCCATGAGTTTTATATTTTCAGTTCTTATCTTTAGGTCTGTGATCCACTTGGAGTTAATTTTTGTGTATGATGTGAGGTAGGGGTCTAAATTCACGTTCTCGCATGTGGCCGTCCAGTTGTTGTAGCACCATTTATTGAAAATACTATTCTTTCCCCCTTTGAATGGTCACGGCCCAGAAGACATTTTGGTGGGAAAACCCAGGCAGATATTTTCTCCTGTGAAATACAAGGCATCCTATTTCTTTTTGCCTTTCAGAAAGATGCTTCTGAAATGTAAACCCATCTCCAGGACAAGTCTCTGTTGTCTAGTTATAAAGTTAATATCAACTCTTCCTCTTGAAAATAGCATTTTCTGCCTCAGGAAACTAATTTTATTTGTTTTATAATTGTGTTTGATCAAATACATAGTAAGCCTAGAGTAGGATGACACTCTGACCTCAGAGACCAGGAGAACAGAAGTATATGCGATGTTTCCAAGGAGTGCATTTGATGTGTGTTTAGGAAAATGTCTTTATTTTTTATAAATTTACCTATTTCTAAATCTGAAAAGATTCTGTAAAGAATTCCCTTTACCCTTGATGAGCAGGGGAGTATTTAGGCATGCCCAGAACATCAGGAACGAGCAGAGGTGGGCAGTTGGAGGCTTCTGGATGAAGTTTCCAGGTAGCTCAGCAGACAGCAGGCAGTGTCAGGGCAGGAGATAGCATCGGGAAAAGGGGTTTCTTGAGCTTGCCTTTGGAGTTAGTCCAAAACCCAGGTTGAAATTGGGTAAGGCAAGGCAGATCAGAGCAAGGGTGGGGAGGTACCATGTGGTTCCAAACATTTTAACTTGTTGGCATCCTCTTGCTGCCCAGCCTTGTCCTGGTCCCCAGCTCATGCAAAGAGAGTGGCCTCTGATGCCGATGGAGACAGTGTTTTCCCAGCCCCCAGCTGCTTACTCTTCTGTATTCAGCTTTCCAAATGCCAGGTGGATAAAAGCATTCAGAGGCTCAGCACACCACTCTGCTGGCAACGAAAGCTGCCGATAATTGTGAAATTGTTCTCTGCTTCTTGGCACAGAGTTTTTGCTTGATAAATACTTTTTGTTAAGCTTTTTTAAAATTTGGACTTGGTCAAAATAATTGCAGTGATAGGTAATATTTGTTCAGAGTTTACTATGGGAAAAGCACTTTACATTATTCATTTAATCCTCAACTCATGAAGCGTAGGTATTGGTCTCATCTTACAAATGGGGAGGGAAAAAGGCCTGGAGAGATTAAATAATTGTCATCATCGCCCTGGTGGTCAGTGGAAGAGGGTGACCTGAATGCAGACCTGAGTCCAGAGCCTGCCCTCCTCACCTACTGAGTCTGCTGGCCCAAAGAGAAAGCTACCTGTGGCTTATGTGCCCAAGAATGGCCAAGGGAACCAGGTATATGTTGGGAACAGTGGCTTCCAAGTCAGCTCTGCTCGTGTTAAGCACAATCCTGGTTCTGTTGGGGAGAGTCAGGCAACACCCATAATCGTGAATTAACAAGTCTGAGTTTGAGGCCAATCCTCAGAGGAGTGGAGTCTCTGCAGGTCACTGGCCATCCTGCCAGCAGCACATGTGTCTTTGATCAGATGGAAATGCACTAGAAGCTGCCTTTGGGGAATCCCATTTGCCCTCAGCTATAGAGCAGCCCAGGGTACTTGTGGGCCATCTTTATACCTGGGGAGGGACCGGGAGGGACACTTAGGCTTCTGCTGGCTTGGCCGTTTATGCCAGGCCAGCCATAGGCTTCCCTTGGCTGTCAGCCAGAGGGCAGCTTGTCAACCAAGGGCAGCAGTGACCAGGGCAGGCCTCCCAGGGCGTCAGGCTCTCTGTTGGCCTTGGGGAGACTCCACATGACGTTACCTGTGGCACAGAAGCTCAGATGATGACAGAGGAGAGTCAGTCATGCTGAAATCAAGGCTAGAAGTGAGGTTCCCACTGCCGTGACAGTGGGACACTTACAGGGCTGGAGTTATCAGAGGAATGCCAGATATTTGGGCCTGAATCCATTTGGTAGATGTCCCAGACAAGATCCAGACATGAAATCTGAAAAAGAGTCCAGGAAAATCGTCACCTCGTCTCATGAGCAGCTGATCCTCCCCGTCAACATCTTGCTTCACTTTGGGAAACGTGGCTCGCCACCTTCTGGTTCGATTCCCGCATTAGCCAATCTGTCTGGTTTATTGTTGCCACCGCATTCCAAATGCTGCAGCCAGAGCTTGCCCAGCACAGAGCAGGGGTCAGGAAACAGCAGTCCACATTCTTGGATTATTATCCTTTTGAATGGGAAATCCTATATTGAGAGGGCTGGAATTAATCTTTTTTTCATGATGCCAAACTGAGGCAAAGATCAATGGGAGAAGAGAATAGGATGGAGCAGTTCGCTTTCCCCAAGAGAAAGTTGTCTCTGCAGGGCAGTAATGCACTTGTCATGGCCAGTGTAACAGCAGACCTCCACTTCATGATGTCATCGTTCCGGTGGTGATGATCCACGACCATCTCAGAGGAAATCTGCAGTATCGTTTATGCATATTTGGAAATGATACAAATGCGATTAATGGGTGGCAGGCTGGGCATGTGAACCTGGAACATTCTGTGGTTTCCAGTGCTGGGAAGAGTGGAGAGTGGACAGGCCAGCAGTGCAGTTAAGAAATGGCTGGACAAAATGAGTGTGCAATTTCACACTCCCTCAGAAGATAGTCTTGAAGGATGGATCCCGTTTTAGAACAATTCTCCCTGCCTTTTCTCCAAGTTTTGTTTGTTTATTTGGTTATGTTGGACCAAGATTGAGAATGATTTATGAGAAAACACGGACCGGCTCTATTGCTGTGCTGGTGGGCACTGGTGTGGGATGTTCTCGGGGTGTGTGGTGTGTGTGCCGTGAACAGGGTTGAAGCAGGAAATGACTCTTTGAGTTTAGACTTGAAGCTGACAGAGTGGATTTTGTCATCGGTTTTCAGAATGGTTGTGGCGATTTGTCAATAACCATGGAGTGCAGAACAAAATCAACAAATGGCTTTCATATCGTGTTTTTACTCTTAGTGACCAAAAAAAAAAAATCTAGTTTTTAGAAATACTAATTTGCATAAAACAAAGACAGTTTGTTACAAACGTCAACATATACTCTGTTGCAAGAAGTCTAGTTCCTCATACATTCAATTTGCACATCCTAATAAAAAATACCAGGATGCAATAAAGATCTTGCAGTTACAACCAGTGAACAGGTATGGTCCTCATTAAATCAGAGAGATTAGGTTCTTTTTAAAATTTTTATATATATATATACACATATATATGTATATATTTAACACGTAGGATTATATCCTTATAAATCATATATATGTTAATTATGTATAAGTGCATATCCCTTGGCTGTTTTATTCTTTCATTTTTACATTCTTTATAATCACACTGTCCAATTTAAGTTGAGTACTTAATTCAAAGTGCTTTCTCAATGAAGCATGTGTACCTAATTGGCAAAATGCACATCTCAGCCTTTGCATTACTTTGGCTGCGCTTTTCAAAGTGACACTGTTGGTGAATGATGGCAGACCCTTCCTCATTCGTTGCATGCACGATTTAGTCAAGATCTGGCAAAGAAAAGCACATTCTACAAAGCATTGTTGGTTATCACCTTCTGAAGAATGCTTGGGTAACCCTGAGGGCCAAATGATGATTTTCCCAGGATCTTTTGGTCTGACTTGGCTCACCAGAGAGGATTTTTTCCTAGGGAATGTCCTTGATTATATTCTAAGATTCCTGTGTTTAGTGTTTTTAAGTTTTTTTGTGTGTGAGGTTATGGACCCCTTTGGAAATTGGATGAAAGCGCTAAACCTTCTTGCAGGAAATACATACATATCTACTTTTGCACGATTTCAAGGGTTAAAGACATCTGTGTGAGAGCCTTGTTTATGTTTTCATCGGAAACTCCCTGGACCTTGAACAGTAGTTGGCAGACTTCTCTTGTCTTCCCTGGAATGCGTTATGCACAGACCTGACCGTGAGTCCCATGCTTGCTGTCGGGTCCCCGAGGCAGAGACCCCTTTGCCTCGATGGTAGTTGGAGGGAGGGTCTACAGCCAGACTGCCTGGGTCCAGCAGGTTCTGCCAGTTGCTTGTAGCATGAGCCTGGGAAAGTGACTTACCGTCTTGGTGCCTCAGTTTTGCCATGTGTGAAAGAGGATGATAATAGCATCCTTTCACAGGCTGGTGGCTGTTGTGCACATGTGCATGCGTTTCAGGGGCTGCAGATGGTGCTGTGAGCAGGGCCTGGCGGGTGGGACGTGCTGGTTCAGAAATATAACCTTGCCCCCACGGCCTGGCCCTTCCCAAGGCACAACCCACTTCTCAACTTCACACCTTGCAGCCTTTCTCGATGGGCCAAATTTCTTCCTAAAATGGCCTTTGTACCAATTTATACTCTCATTAACAGGATGAGAGCATCTTTAATCCTGATAACCTTGCTGGGTGTTGTCAGAATCTTTAAGTTGCATTAACGTGCCAGGTCCGAGTTGATACCTTCTTGTGATTTTATTTTGCATTTCCCTGACTACCAGTTAGGTTGAATATCTTTTAAATTTTTGTTCAGTCATATGAGTTGAAAACACCTTCATCGTGTCTTTCCTTTGTCTTTAAATTTGTTTATGATGCCTTTTATCACATAGAAATTTTCAGTGTGGATTTACCTAGATAGCGTAATCCTTTTTTTTTTTTTTTTTTTAATATTTGCTTTTTAGGTCATGTTTTAAAAATTCTTTACTACCCTAAGAACATGACGACATTCCCCTACGTTTTCTTCTGGCAGATTCAAAGTTTTCTTTCCACGCTTGTCTATTTCATCTATTTCGAGTTTGTTTTTGTGTATGGCGTGAGGTGGGGAGTGTAATTCACTTGTTTCCCTGTGGGTCAGCTATTGTCCCAGTGCCATATGTTGAATAGCCTATCATTTTCTGGTTATCTGATATTTTAAAAAGAGTCAGACAATCTGCGTTTTGTGTAAACTCTCCTGATTTTTAATTGTCGGTGACTGATTAAAATTTTTATTTAAACACCGAAAGGGCCAAACAAAACATTTCTGCAGTTCAGATCTTTCCGTGGTTGCCAGTTTGCAGCCTCTGATGTAATGGTTCAGGGCAGGGCATCTGGTCCTAAAGCCCTGAGATCGAATCCCAGCCCTGGTCACTCCCTTGCTGTTGACCTTGAACGCGTTGTTGACTTCCCAGAGTCTTAGTTTCCTCATCAGCAGTCCTGCAAGGATAAAAATAGTATGTACCCCGCCGGGTACATAAAATGAGATATTGCACGGGAAGCTTTAGCACAGGGCCTGGTACACACATAGTAAATGTTTGTAGTGATGTTCGTCAATGTACTCCTCATCAATATTCATTTTTGCCCGTTCCCATCTACTTCTTGAGCAGCAGAAGGTGGTGTTTTATGCAGATTAGGTTGGCGGTGCTGCTGTGTATTGCTTCACTGGCAGAACTGACTGAGGATGTGTTTTACCTACATCGTGCTGTGTAGGTGAAGTTGGTGTGGGTGCTGACCCAGGGATGCTTAGTGTCTCTACAGATGTAAGACTTATTCAGATGACTGGACCGCAATGAAGACGTGGCTCATGCCACAATAACGATATCGTGATGGGCCCTGGGCACCTGGACGAGGGGAGGGAGTGTGTCCTGGCCGGATCAGGGAAGAATTGATGGAGAGGGGGCACTCGAGTCCAAACTTTCAAGGACTAATTGGAGTGGGGAGAGAAAACTAAGTGACCCCTCTGGGGATTGCCTGATAATCCAAGGTAATGAGGAAAGGTCTGGGCTTAGGACCGGAGAGAAAGAAACAAGTCCCAGAGTCTGTGAGTAGTAGGACTTGGTGATCACTGAGATGTGATGGGAGAAGGGGGGAGAAAGGTTGACCGGGACTGCAAGCTTTTGAACTCTGAGTGGAGGAAAACTCGAGAAGGCTGAGACTGGGGCGAGGGTAGAATAGGCAGGCTGGCCAGCCTCAGTAGGAGGCAACAGCAGAGCTCAGACGGGAGCCCGGTTCTGCCGACGCAGGGTGGGGACCACCGTCAGCACAGAGGCAACACGGAAATATATGAAATTAAAAGGTGAACAGCATGTGTTTATTCCCTGCCTTTGACATTTTAAAGACAGACACCAACACGCATGACATTCCTGTGGGCTGGGATAATCCTAAAACCCAAGGTAGCCTGTTGGTAAGGAGCTGCATCTGTAAGACAGAGCAGTGAAACAACTTCACCCCAAAGGCAGGTCTAGGACTTTACACGATGCACTTTCCGCCACACGGGTGACAATTCCCAGAAGCTAGCCATCTTCTTTGTCTGCCGACAGTCCTCCCACAGGTCAGCTATTTGCTCTTGGTGAGTGTGGTACCTACCTGACTTCATGGTGTTGCTCTCAACAGCATTCTTTTCTAAGAAGCTAACATTTTCTTTAATAACATGGAATGTAATTTTTATATCCTGTCGACAGAGGCATAGATTGTCTTAGGGCCTCCCCCATGCCGTAGGAAAAGGACGGCTCTTCATGGTAGGCCGATTTAGCTCATGAATATTGAGTCAATGTCCAAATGACAGCCAGCATGCCATGTTTGGGTTACTTCTTAGTCAAGGTGCTATAGTGCCCTGCCAGGGGTGATTTATGGACTTGTGCTCAGTAGCTGGTACCCAGAGCTGCTCTGGCTCCTGGCCTGACCCTTTGTGCATGGCCCAAGAGCAGGGCCCTGAGAGGTACATAGGATGAAGCATAGATTGGAAGAGCTTACCCTTGTCCCAAGGCTTCACTTACATTCCACATCTCATCCCCAGGAGAATGGGCTTTGCTGGGCTAAGCATTTAGCAAGAAATGTGGTTTCTTAATTGCTTTGAGAAAACTTTCTTTTATTTTGCTAACTTGGCAGATATTTCTGTGCATGGCCTTGTCCTTTATTTACCCTTCAGAAATACAGCTATTATTATAGCATAAGAGGGAGTGGGGCTATTTTTCAAGGTTGTCTCAGGTGAGTCTCAAGAACATAACCATTGCAAGGGTCCTTAGAAGACAGTAAAGGTGAATTATAAAAGCAACTCACATGGTCCAAGAAATACAAGTGTTACAGGTAAGGTCTGGTGACGCAGGTGCGTGCAGACCTTGACTAATATACAGCAGTATGACTTCGTCAGCCAGTGACCCTTGAACATACTTAAGACAAACTCGTATCATCTAGAGTGTCCAGTGATCTTGACCATTCACCAGTTGTTAAGCCAGAGCCATCTTCTCCTATTGCATGTGCATGTGTATCTCTTTTTTAGTTTTTGAATTTTAATGGAAGTATAATACATAGGTAGACAGCACGTCTAAGTGTACCCTTCAATGAATATTCACACACTGAACACCCTTGTGTAATGAGAACCTGGATCAAGAAACAAGACAATACAAGCCCCTGGGGACATGCCCTTTCTGGTCTCTAGTCTCTCTGGCATACCCACGACCTGACTTTTGATCACTTAATGAATTTTTATAAGGCAGACATCCCTGTGACCAGCACCCAGGTCAAATAGTAGTGTCCACCAGCTGTGCAAGGGGGCCTTGTCCTGGTCACAGCCCCTTCCCACCATGCGACAAGCAATGACTTTGTGGACTTTTATAGTGATGACTCTGTTGTGTCTCCTGATCTTGTGAATTTGTGATTTTTGAGTGAATCAAAGTGAAAAGAGCAAGCAGCGTGTTTCCCACTTGCTAGGTTCGGTCCTGCATGTCAGGAATGCCCTTTGCTGCTCTGTTTTCATTGAGGGTCACTATGCAGTAGTAGTAGCAATGCTCCCTTTCTGCAGGCCTACTGTGTGCTGGGTGAAGGTTGGAGGCTCCCAGGCAGACCCGGAAGGTTGGTTCCAGAGTTCCCTGACCTGTTCCCTTTCCCTGACATTCTTTGGAATTCTCTGGGGATCCGAAGGGATGATTTTAGCCTCTAATTCTTCAGACCCAGCAATATGTTACTTTTGTAAGAGTCTTTTGAAACTGGCACTTCCCTGCAAGGCTGTGTTTCTGAGTGTTTTCAGAACATTTCGTAGGGGCTGGGAACTTCCAAGGAGTCTACTGCAAATAGAAATGCCCAATGACCTGATGACTTGGGTCCACATTTGGCACATCATCATCCTCCCACTTCTCTCCTGGGTGCCTTGGTGTCTTATGGGGACCCCTAGCTGCAACTTGCATGGCACCCCCTTGCCAAACAACTGAGAAATGTCACTTATGTGCCTCCCAATGTAGCTGGTTGAGGTGTTGTATGATTTTAAACACAGAGCACTTCCCCTCAACCATATTTTCCATTATTCTCTACCAACCATTTTTGTAATGTGTTCACCCTGATGCCCCTGCAGCTTTCCAGATCAGTTCCTTGTTAGTGAAACCACTCATGAACACCGAGCCTGGTCCCACAGCATGTTCGGTGGCTGTAGCACTGCGCAGCAAATGAGGGTGGTGAGTTCCGGTGGCCGCTGCACTTGTCAGTTACCACATGAGCTACGGGGACACAGGGAACTTCCATTTGTGCCCAGGTTATACTCCGGATGTATTAGTCTGTTCAGGGCTGTCCTAACAAAATACTGTAAACTGGGTGGCTTAAACAACAGACATTTATTTCTCATAATTCTGGAGGCTGGAACACCAAGTTGCTGGTAGGACTGATTTTGAGTAAGGCAGCTCTTTCCTGGCTTGCACGTGGCTGGCTTCTCACTGTGTCCTCGCATGGCCTCTTGTGCGTACTCGGAGGGAGGGAGGAAGGGGGAGGGGGATATCTGTGGCGTGTCTTCCTCTTTTTATGAGGTTACACCAGTTCCATCAGATCAGGGCCCCACATTTATGACCTCATTCAACCTTAATTATCTCCCTAAGGACTCTATCTCCAAATAGGGTCACACCGGGGATCAGGGCTCCACCCTATGAATTTCAAGAGGACGCAGGTCAGTCCATAGCAGCGGTGACGATTGCAATGCACACGGTTGCTTTTACCAGCCCCTAACCATTCTGCCTTCTCCCTGGCTCTGGCTGTCATCACAGTTTAGCAGTCTTCACTCGTGGCCCTGCCTGTGGCTGCTCTAATGAGTTTAATTCAAACACAAATGTTGAAAAAGATGATGATTCAAGGCTGAGTCCAGAATATGCTCCTCTTTCCAGGTGGCATTTGAATCTCCATGGGGAACATTTCAGTCTACTCTTAAATGCCCTTTGGGGATATCTGGCCCCATGGAAGACTTAGTTGACTCATTCCCCACATGGAAGAGGTATTTACAGGCAAAACACATCACACTTCTTCCTAGCCTGCCCCCATCTAAAACCCCAGCTTTCTCTAGGGAGAGGGAGCCCGTTCTAACCCCCCAGTGAAGGGGAAACATTTATAGTGACAGAAGATGGAGGAGTCTAAAAGCTATCAAGTAGGACAAAGCAAAGTTCATTTAAAAGTTATCAACCCAAATAAATGCCAAGCAATGCAATTGCTTAGAGAATGCGAGTGAGTTAAAGCTTTCAGAGTTCACTGGGGTCCGTTGATGCAAGAGTGTGGGCATCAACCTCATACCGCCAGCTTGCAGGCAGGTCGTCCTGTGCTGGACCACATCTACACACGCACGCACACATGTGCACACACTGCTGCACCCACGCAGGTGAGCATGCAGTGCTGCTGAGTGCAGACATGGAGTGGGCTTGTGAGGTGGTCACATTTGCTGAATAGCAAAGACCTAAAGAGACAGGAGTCTTCTCTGATGCTCTGATGCCTGGGAACATCCCTGCTCACCTTTCCTCCTGCGCCTCGTCTTCATACCGGGATGGCCTTCTGCAGGCTGTTTCCCGAGGCCTGGGCTTGCTCAGCGTAGAATCCGTGCCTGGCACGAGGCCCACATGTATAGGCAGTCAGGGAACACTTGGTGAAGTGTTTGTCAAAGTAAGAGATTTTCAAGGCTCCTCCGATGTCCTGGGGTGAACCTGCCTGGGACCATTTCTCGTCGCATCAGGGCCTGTTCCAGAAGCCCCTGCTCCTCTGTGGCGTCCTCCACGGAGAGGCACGTTGTGAATTGAGGAACGTTATTTCAGCTCCCTGGAGATCCCCTCCACGTGACGGACCCTCCAGACACAAGTGCCCTCTTATCCAGAGGGGGAGTCTGTACGACATCTCCGTGTACTTGGCCCAAGTTGGTTGTGGTCTGTTGAATATCAACAGTTATTTATTTCCCTTCCCTCCCCCTCTCCCAGCATGTTTTGGTTTCCGCAGAATGCAGCAAACTGTTGGAGTAAATGTTTTTGCTTCTAACTTGCACATTCCAGGGGGAGTTTACTCCTCCAGTTACCCTTAACCCACTTAACTCACCAAAATGTCCTCTAGTAGGAGCCAGTGCTCCGGCGCAGGGAACCTCAAGTCCTGTGCGGGGACTTGCGTGATTCCCTCACCAGGAATGGCATACTTCCCAAAGCCCAGCGTCCTGGAGGTGCCTGGGAAACCCAGCCAAGGGCACCTGTGACCTTAGCTGGGGTCTCACTGGCTCTGGAGAGCGAGGCCTTTCCTGACTCTGACGCACACCAAGGACACCCTGTCAAAAAGCAACACTCATGTGACATTTGAACACACAGGCTCACCAAGTTAACCTGGTATGGCTCCCAGTTAGCAGAAAACCGTAATGCAGAGGGGCAGACCTGGAAAGCTTCCTTGGAGAATGTGCCAGCACGTTCGTTGCTCGGCTTGGCGGCTGAAATGAAAGTGACTCCCTATCTCTTTCCCAGCCCTTTCCTTTCCTCCTCTCGAGCCATTCTCCTGTTGCAGAGGGTGGGCTTTTTTTTTTTTTTTCTCACTCGTGCTTTTGTTGTTATATCTAAGAAGTCTTTGTCTGCCCCAAGGTCAGAAATATTTACTACTTTGTTTTCTTCTGGGAGTTTTTTTTTGTTTTGTTTTGTTTTTTTAGTTTTCTTATATTTAGGTCTTTAATCATTTTGACTTAAGTCTTACACATGGCATCAGGTAGGGGTCCGACCTCATTCCTTAGCATGTATAATTGCGTCACTTAGTGACAGCGATGCATTCTGAGAAAGGCATCATTAGGCAATTTCATCACTGTGCAGTCATTGCAGAGTGCGCTTACACAAACCTGGATGGTAGAGCCCACCACGCACCTCGGCTATACAGTGTGACCCGTCGCCCCTGGGCTGCAAACCTGTACGGCGTGTTACTGTGCTGAACACTGTAGGCAGGGCCACACGATGGTAAGTATTTGAGTATCTAAACATATCTAAACATAAAAAAGATACAGTTACAATACGCTATACACAATAAAAAATGGTGCGCCTGTATAAGGCACTTGAGCATGAATAGCGCTTGCAGGACTGGAAGTTGTTCTGGGCGAGTGAGTGAGTGAGTGACTGCGGAGGCCCAGGACATTACATTACTGTCGACTATAAAACACTGTACGTTTGGGCTACACTAAAGAAAAATAAAGTAATTGTGCTATGGTGTTATGACAGCTGTGACGTCACTAGGCAACAGGAATTTTTTAGACATTATCTATGGGACGATGGCATATATGCAGTCTGTCATTGACCAAAGTGGTGTCACGTGGTGCGTGACTGTAGACATCCAGTTTTCCCAGAACCGTTTGTTAAAAGGACTCTTCTTTGTTCCGTTGAGTAGTCTCAGCAAAATCAATCGACTGTAAATGTGAAGGTTTATTTCTAGACTCTTAATTCTGTTTCATTGATCTAGATTTCCATTTTTATGCCAGTACCACACTGTTTTGCTTATGCTAAGTTGTATTAAGTTTCAAAATTGGGAACATGAGTCGTTCAATGATCAGACTTGGGCACTGTTGCCTTCAAACGTTGTCTACTTATTCATTTAATCCCGAGTGAGTTGTCTCAGATCCCCAGTGTTCTTTCAGTTCGTAGGTGTTAGGTACGGGCGTTCTTGAATGGCAGCGGTGGCTTCTGCCATGCTTGTGTTTAGGCCCCTCTTTGAGACCATTGCCCCCACCCTCTGTCCACACTGTAGGGATAAAGACTGTGGCTAACTCATCTTCTGTCCACTGTCACTGACCCAGGGGACCCTGAAGGAGAGGAACAGGGGAACTGGGATTCCTACTGGTGTTGGAACTGTTAAGATGCGGGCTGTGCTCCCAGGGGAAGCGGACTCTGTGCTGGGGCAGAAATCATAGAGCAGGTCTAGAACACAGAGTTCCTCGGTCCCAGGCAGAGGGACCACGCCACCCCAGCCTCCTCTCCTCCTCCTTCCAGAGCCTTATCATGGACGTTCTTTCCTGCTTTGGTAGTGCTAGAAGCTGTGCTTGCCTTTCAGCATGTATGGGGCTCTGATCACTCTGTGCAGAACCCTTTAGGGCTCGGTGACTTACCGTTGCAGGTGATAGCCTTGTGGACCACTGACTTCAGAACATGCAAGCAAAATGGCAGAGACGAATAGACCTGAGTTACTCAAATAATTTAGACAGTACATGTTAGGAAACAGAAGGAATGCTTAGATGAAAACTGAATTTCTTTATTGTAACTGATAAGGACTTCATTTTGCTTGATAATAAGACATTTTTAAAAATATAATCTATCTGTATTTGCACTTGTGACTTCGCCTACTTGCTGCAATGGATTTGTAATTCCAAAATCAATTCTCAAGGTGCTTTGGCAGTCATTTGCAGATATGTGCAGTGTGGTGAAAAATTTAAGTCATCAGACAGGCATGTTCCCAGCTGAGGTTGAACAAGGCCAAGCTCTGCTTTCTTGGTTCAACTCTCATACTATAAACAAGCGGCCTTTTCACAGTGTATTTAGGGCCACATTTTTCACATTTTTGTGCTTTTTCTTGGTGATGTCACTGTTTGAAATGGCCCCCGAGCACGGTGCTGAAGTCTAGTGTTCCTAAATGCAGGACAGCTATGGTGTGCCTTACGGAGGACACACGTGTGTTAGATAGAGAAGCTTCGTTCAGGCATGAGTTACAGTGCTTTGGCCATGAGTTCAGTGTTAATGAATCGACAGTATGTATTAAATAAGGTATCTTTAAGCAGCACCACACATGAAACAAGATTTTGCATAGATTGGTTGACAAAAATGTTCTGACCAGGAGCTCGCGGTAACTTAACACTGTCTCCCCTAGGAGCAATAATTTAGTATTTGCTAATTCAGGGTTCTCAGTGACTTCCTAGAACCTAACTACCACAAATAACAAGAGTCGACTGTGGTTACTTTCCTTTTGTTACCTGCTAGACTGTAAGACATTTGCTCTTAAATATTGTTCACAAATTCAATTCACACTTGCAGCCACTTAGCAGAGTTTGTGAGCGCCGATGAGGCTGGATGTGACTCAGTCTGCACATATGTGGTTGCCGTGCGGCTCTCTCATGATTACAGTGTGCTGTCCCAGGGATAACCATGACAGTGCTGGGGCTGTGAGCAGTTGGTGTAAGAAGCTCAACTGTGTCTCTCAAAGGCAGAACCTGTAAGGTCAGACTAGTGGGCAGTGAAGCCACCAGCTGCAAACTGCTTACGTGCAACAATTTACTGGGATCGGAGTTTATACAATTGTGTGTTGTTTACTCCTTAAACCTAGAGAGGATCAGTGGTCAACCCTGAGTTTAAGAGCTTAAGAATTACAAGCTTAGACCATGTAGTTTTCTACCAAAAAATAAAATAATTAAGCCTCCTCACTGGATTTCCTCTACGTAATTGTGCTCTTACCAAGACAAAGAAAAGGGAGACAAGAGTGTGTCCATGTCGAGCTGGTCGTGGGACTCTGGTGGATGTGACCTCTTCTCTAGGTGAATTTGGAGAGCTGCTCTAGGTGTCAGGAGAACTTGTGACAACGCTTCATTTCTACCCTCTGCGTTTCAGATTTTTAAGTGTGTTTTGCTTCCCGAATCCGTGCCAAGGTGGAGCGAGCCACTGTTTAGGTTAGGATATGAGCGCGCACGTGGTCATGTGTTTATGACTGTCAACTTCCTGCATCATCTGCTACCTGAAGGGCTGTGCCCTCGGAGTGAAAATTCAGAGGGTGGTTTTGGTTTTTTTGGTCTCCCACCTCTGCCTCTGCTCTAGATGGATAAATTACATATAATCAATAATTTTAATTTTCTTAGCCGCATGCATATTAATTGTATTCAGTTTAAACAGAAAAAAAAAAAAGGAAAAATAAGAAGATCCTTAATTCCCTCACCGTGTCCTTGAGGGTCACTGCTGTTAATACAGCATTTATCCCTCGGATCTTTTTATCTTTAGACTTAAAAACATGTGGACCCAAACCTGTCAAAGCTTCACGCTATTCCACGAACATCTCCACATGCACACACATTAGGATTTATGAAAATCCTCTAAATCCTCAAAGATTATTCATTGTTTTTGGTTACCAAAGCTTTGGTGAGGGAGGCCAGGGTTTGCCTCAAGGCGCATGGGGTGGGAGGCAGAGAGCCCTGCATTTGTATCCCAGTTTGGGTTCTGATTAACCATAAAACTGGTTACTGGGCCTCTGTTTCCCCATCTGTAAAATGGGGCCATTAACACCTGCCAAGTAAGGGAAGGCCGAGCGTCAGAGCACGCGTGCCCGTGGAGCAGCACAACTAATAAATGCCAATTGCCTTTTTGCTTCCCTTTTGTTCCAAGGAGCTGTGCAAACATGTGGAATTGATGCGGTTTTTTAAATTTTTAAGTAAGTTCTATGATTTGTGGGGAATTTTAAATCACAGAAGGCTGAAACCATTGAAAGCATCACTTTAGGATCTGAGAAACCCTGGCTTTAGTGTAAGGGAATTTCACTTACATAGGAGGGGCTGGTTCCTTGGCATCAACACTGAAGTTAGCAGAACTGTGTTATAGACTTCATTTCTTAAATAAATCAATACAGAGAAACTGGTTTTTCCTCATTTCTTGACAAGCGCCGACACGGGGATTTGGTGGGTTTTTCCAGGTTGGCGCCTTCTGCAGCCTAAGGTGGTATCTGTGGGTCTCCGGTGCTCCCTCTTCCCTAGACTGAGGTTTCTTTCCAGAAACATGGAATAGTGGCGGGCTTTGTTTTCTGCCAAAGCCGGATGGCTTAATTACCATTTATTCCCCCCACACCACCCCCGCCCCGCAGCTCTTACTTTTATAACAACCTGGGATTTTCTCCAGACTTTGTTTTGTGCATTCTAAGCATTTCCACACCGTCCCCCATAAACTCACACTGCTCTTGTGCCCTGTTATCAGGAGCTATTTTCTTTTATGTGTTTTCCTTGCTTGGTTTTATGACCAAGCTGGTCACGATTGGAATAAATCGTTAAAAGCATTAGAGCCATTAGACCTTAATCCGCCTTTGTGAGAGACCATTTCTTGTAAATAAATTGATTCTTTGTTTTCTAATTTAAAAAAAAAGAATCATCTTCGCCTTGGAAAAATTAAAGTGCAGTTATTGGAAAGGTCTTTGCTTCGCTGTTTCCCTAGCATTGCGTGCTACCTAATTAGAATGAAAAGTCAGGGCTGCCCGCTCGGGTGCACGGTGCGGCTGAGGCCGGGGCAAGTGTTCCTGTGGCATTTAAAGTCTGCTGGTTCAGCAGCAGAGCCCACAGCCGGTGCGCTCAGGGCAGCAAGCTCAGCACATCTGGCCTTATTATGCCTCCTCCCCCCTCACCAGGCGACTTCTCCAGGCATGCACATCTGATTGTTGCTAATTGATTCACTGACCCAGAGACACTGCGGCCAGGGCTGGGCAGGCGCTGCTGGGTGCGTGTCTGAGCGCTAGGTGTGCATGCCATCAGGGCCGTGCGGCAGCATTCCACCCGCCTACTCGTGGACTTTTAGCAACTCACGAAGCATTTTTAAACGAAACCAGAATAATGACCTTGAAGGCACTGAGAAGCCAGATCTCACCCTTTCTGGTTGTCGTGTTGTTCCAATAGTCTGCATTGCTGAATTATGATGTCTGTGTGCCAAAAAAGCATCTTGAGGCCAAATAATGTTTCTTTTTTTAAAAAACTTTTTAACCTTGGCCAAGCATTTCACATGTTTCCAAACAAAAATAGAGCCGTGGTGTGGTACCCGGGCTCAGTGTGCGGAATGTGAGCCCCAGAGCTGGGTCTCTCTGCAGAGCCAGGCCCTGCAAGCGTCCTCTGAGCCTCACGGAGAGGACTGGGAGGCAGTGCCCTGTGTGTGTCTGAGCTCTGCACCAGTTTGATTTTGATGTCAGCAGAGAGGATGTTGGGTCAGCTCTTTGGGGGCAGGAAGGGAGGGATCCTTTAAATAAAGAAGTTTCCCCTGCCCTGTTATCCTCTGCCCTTTGCCAATTTCTTCCCTTCTGAGACACCGTGTGCAAGTGAGTGGAAGAAGCCCTTGGAACACAGCAGTGAGCAGCTTGGTAGATGGACAGTGCCAGGGGTGGAGAGCAAGTCCCCCTTCCTTGGGTGGCCGCAGCCCATCCCAGGACATGGTGCTGGTGCGCAGAGTCCGGATGGGGTTGGCCTCCATCCACACCGTTGCCAGCCACTGCTGCATGGCGCCGTATGGCAAAGCCACTGCGCTTGCCACATCCAGCATGACCTCAGCGCAGGGAGCACCGAGCCTCTTCCTGCAGGCACCCCATGCCCCCGTCTGCTCGTCCATCTCAAAGGGTCATGTTGAGGAGCTGTCCTCAGAGGGGTTAGATGCCAATGGAAGGGCGGATGGCAGGTTTCCTAGCAGGCCCTCTGGAGATAAGCCCTGGGCGGCCTGGGTGGTGAGGGATATCTATTTTGGGTGCAGGGAAAGCAGAAGCATGGAGAGCAGTGGGGCGCCCTGGAGAGTCAGCCCCCACAGGTGTGGCCAGTGGGGGCTCACCCTCCCCAGCCCTGCTGAGACTGACTGCCCAGCACTCCCCAGATGGCCGGTCGTCCAAGGCCCCTGGGTCATTCACACACATCCCTCTGCCAGAAGAGCCTCTGTCCCCCGGAGAACTCCCATCCCTCCTCCAGCAGCTGGCTGCCCATCCCCACCTGCCACTCCTGTCCTCCAGCGTGCAGCCTGTTGCTCACACCACTGCCTGTGCCACGTTCCTCCTGGTGTGTGCCAGTTCGGTTTTCCTGTCTTTGGTGAGGTCCTTAGGCACAAGCGCCTGTGTGCTGAGATGAGGCAGTCGGCCCTGAGGCCCTCGCTGATGACTTCAGGGCCCTCCCCCTCCCAGCACGGGCTCTACTCCCTCTCGGTCTGGGTTGTGCTCTCTTTTTCAAGGACTCCTAGTACATTTTTCTGAATTTTCTGCACACCTGTTCTCCATACGCTCCAGCACAGATCCAAGCTCATGCCCTGAGAGGGTGAGGCGAAAGGGGCCCATGGTGCGAAATTTAAGGAGGCACACTCTTTCAGGGACATGCGAGTGCAGGGCCAGCTCCCGGGAGGGAGAGCCTCCTTAAACTTTGCACACTGGACACCTTGTCTGGCTGGCCTCACCTGGTGCCAGCCCTGGGTGCTAAAGTTGGATGGATCTGGATGATGTGTATAAACTACTCAGCATACCACCTGGCACATATTAAATGCTCAGTAGACATTTGTGGCTATTATTGCATGAATACAAAAGCATCATACACAAACCCATCCCACGTGGTTCCCAGACTGACAGGACCAGTCCCGGGGTCAGCAGTGTCCCAGTTTGCCCCTTTCTCGACTGTACGTGATGTTAACCATGCAGACTTGCCCGGTGACGTCAGGGCCTCCCGTGTTCTCAAGAGAATGTGTTTTGTGTCTCTGCTGCAGGAATTGCTTACTTAGGAGGTGTGTGCAGTGCTAAGAGGAAGTGTGTGCTCGCCGAAGACAATGGTCTCAACTTGGCCTTTACCATCGCTCATGAGCTGGGCCACAAGTAAGTATCAGACTCTGTCGTTCTGCTTCTTTAAATTCCATTTCGAACACACATTTTTTTTGCTTGAATTTTGTGAGTTCTAAAACAACGCTGCTCTATTCCTTTGCCGCTAGCACAATGAAGGACCCAGGCCAGTGAGCCAGGATCGCAGCCTTGCAGGGAACTGGCGAGATTACTGAACAGCCTGGCTTGGAGAGCAGAAATGTTAATTTAATGTTCATGTCTGTTCTTAAAGCCAATACAGTAAAAGGTTTTTCTCTGAGTGTCTTATTTAGTTGTGTTTCCTTTCCCAGATCAGCAGGATCTCTGATTCACTCTAAGTTTATCATTCCAATAATGGGACTTATCTTTATACTGTTGACTTTTTCTTTTCAGCCAGTTCCAAACAAAGTCCAGCTTTCTGAACGTAGGATTCAGTGTCTCAGTTTTACGCAGTGAACAGCTACGTAGCCTTTGCACATGGAAATTCTTCCCTTTAGGATGAAATAACCATAGAACCTTAGAGCCCACAGATGCCTCCGGGAGAATCTGTGGCAACCTCCTCATTTTTTTCAGATGAGGAAACAGAGGGTCAGAGACGTTGAGTGGTTGGCCCAAGGTTGCGGTCACCTGTAGGAAGCCTCGGGCGGCAGAAAGCCAGCTGGCTCTGAAAACGTGGGCTGAGGGTTTGCTCTTTATCCTGGAGTACGTGTGTGTTTTGTGTTTCTCTGAAGGACAAATGGTGATGGGACTGCTTAAGAACTTTAAAAAATGTTAAATTGAGGCCAGAGCATGCAAAACAGGGAGAAAATTTATATTGGATTGAATAGAACATAATTAAATGGAAATCTCATTCTTGGGGGAAAAACTATTGTAAAGGTTTTCTAATGACCTAATGCTAGGCAGTAAGATGTCTGGGGCCTTAACCGTTAACTTGAGCTTTTGCAAGTGTAAAGACAATGTATAAGAAGTATAAAAGCAGTTGTTTTCCTCTAGTATTTTCCATATCTGTGGCTTTACTTTTTGTTTATCTGGTCCCATTTTAATTTTTTCCACTCCTTGAGATGAGTTTGGTATTTGGCTTTTCTGTACCTGTAAGATATCATGGTGTGGGTACAGAGAGTAGAAATAATGTTTATTTCCTGGGATTAAGGAGGAAATCACATGTTATTGATCTAGGGCTTGGTGAAGCAAAATGAGCAATTGCCTCTAAGCACACAGTTAATTCATCTTGATACTATTGTTGAAATATTGGTGACAACACGTTACCAATACTATTTCAAAAATTAGATGCGATCAAAATTAGATGCGATGTCTTAACACCTTTGAGTTGTTAAGAACCTGTACCCAAGAAGGATTTACTGGGGGAAAAAGGGCATAAATCAAAATGGATTTTGCAAACATCTTCCCACCTTCAAAGGACCAACCAGCCCATCAGAGTACCTAGGAAGCAACTGCCTAATGGTTGTAAGGACGCAGAGCTGTCATAGTATTCACCAACATGCAGGTGGTTAGGGACCTTTGAATAGTCAGTTTCAATAAGATGATTTGAACTACCATTATATCAACTGCAATATTCCTTGGCAGCATCCAAGAGCGTGGCACGTGCCAGAGTGCTGTTTACACACACATGTGGATACACACGTGCTACATGGAGGTTTTTTTCCTCTGCAGACGTTAAGACAGAGGGCCATTTTCTCCCTGAAGTCCTGTTCGATTGTGCTACATCAAACACTAGCTTACTTAGCACAGGAGGTCTGCAAAGATGAATGGTTAGATTCAGTCATGCTTTAGTACCCTTTAGCTACAGTCTGGAATTTCTTGGGGGACTCTTTATAGCTTGCTATTGAACTCTAATTACCTACAAAAACAAACACCTTATTGTTAATCAAAGCCAATAAACCTTACTAGCCATTTGACCCTCCCCCTTTGCGGGAAATTATGGTTTTCCCAGGGAAGTCTGTTGTCTCTGATTGTTTGCAAGTGTTGGGAAGCGGATTACCCAGGGATGAAGCCATAGGACCCTCTGGTCACTGGGCTCAGAGCAGGGGCCAGGCTGTATGGGCTGCTTGAAAAGGCTAAGACCAAGCTGCTGAGCAAAGCCACTGGCCCAGCTGCTTCACAGATACTAAACCTGAAAGCCCTTCCATATTTTGGAATAGAGTGGAGCAGTTTGCCTCCACGTTCTTTAGCGTATGTTAAGAAAGTCCCCAAGTGGCTCATCTACCAGCCCCTTATGATTGAATACTGATAAAGTGAAACATCCCTCTGAAGGATGGGTATGTGCGTGTGTGAGCAGTTACCCTTAGATCTGAATGTCAGGAGAAAAATTCCCTTCCTGTATGAGTGCAATTCCATTTATCAAACAATGAGTTGCATCAATTAACATGATTTTGTTTCTGCTCTGGCTGTCAGAAAACACAAAGCTAAATTTAGGGCTCATTTTGAGCAATTAACTGCTCTGTATCCTGGAATTGTACTTCCTCCCTCTTCTCTTTCTAATGTCTCTTTGTATGCATAGTTTTATTTTAAAAAGTTCAAACATAATTTATTTGTTTTTTTAATTTCAAAATATTAAGGGAGCACAATGTTTTTGGTTAAGTGGATTGCTTTTGTACTGCTTGAGTCCCGACTATAGGTGTGCCCGTCACCCAAATCGTGTTCATTGTACCCATTAGGTAGGTTTTTGCCCTTCCTCTCTTCCCTCCACCCCCCTGCTTGATTTCCACTGAGTCTTACCTCCCTCTGTGCACGTGTGTTCATCCATTAGTTATAATTTAATAGTAAGTACATGTAGTGTCTGTTTTTCCATTCTTGAGATACTTCACTTAGGAGAATGGTCTCCAGTTCCACCCAGATTGTTGCAAAAGGTATTATTAATAATTTGTCTTTTTATGGCTGAATAGTACTCTGTGGTACACATATACCACATTTTATTAATTCACTCATGAACTGATGGGCACTTGGGTTGATTCCACATCTTTGCAATTGTGAATTGTGCTGCTATAAACATTTGACTACAGGTGTCTTTTTAATGAAAAGTCTTCTTTTTCTTTGGGTAAATATCCAACAGTGCATTGCTGGATCGAATGGTAGGTCTACTTTTAGTTCTTTGAGGAATTTCCATACTGTTTTTCGTAGTGGTTGTACTAATTTGTCCTACCACCAGTGAATAAGTGTTCCTTCCTCCCTGCATCCACACCAACATCTATTGTTTTTAGACTTTTTAATAAAAACCATTCTGACTGGGTTAAGGTGATATCTCATTGTGGTTTTAATTTGCATTTTCCTGATGATTACTGATGCTGAATATTTTTTCATATGTTTATTGACCAGTTGTCTTTCTTCTTTTGAAAAGCTTCTGTTCATATCTTTTCTCACTCTTTAGTAGGGTTGTCTGTTTCTTGCTGATTTGCTTGATTTCTTTGTAAATTCTGCTTATCAGCCCTTTATTGGATGTGTAGCTTGTGAATACTTTCTCCCATTCTGTAGGTTGTCTATTTGCTCTGCTGATTGTTTCCTTAGCTGTGCAGAAGCTTTTTAGTTTAATCAAATTCCATTTATTAATTTTCATTATTGCCATGATTACCATTGGGGTCTTAGTCATAAATTCTATGCCTAAGCCAATATCTAGAAGATTTTTTCCTGCATTTTCCTTTAGAATTCTTATGGTTTCATACCTTAGATTTAAATTCTTTATCCATCTTAACTTAATTTTTGTAAGAAGTAGGTGTCTTGTTTCATTCTTCTACATGTTGCTATCCAATTTTCTCAGCACTATTTATTGAATAGGGTTTCTTTTCCCCAGTGTACATTGTTGTCTTCTTTGTCGAAGATCAGCTGGTTGTAGGTAGATGGTGTTACATCTGGGTTCTCTGTTCTGTTCCATCTGTCTATGTCTCTATTTTTGTACCAATATCATGCTGTTTTGGTTACTATAGCCTTGTAGTATAGTCAAACACAATAATTTATTTGGGATTGTAAACTGGCTCCAATCCAGGTTGCAATCAAATATGTCATACATTATAAAATAATTAAAAATTCTTGCCATGGTAATATGGCATGGCAAGTTTGACCATGGCTGGTTTGGCCATGAATTAATAATGTACTGATGATAGTTAAGTCAAATCAGATCTCTCATTTATTGAACACCTGCTATGTTCAGGGCACTGTGCTAGATGCTGTACATTCATTGTGCTATTGAATCAGTCCTATGAGGTAGGTGTTTAGTTTTTACTTTGTAGGTTAGGAAACTAGTATTGCTTTAAAAAAAAAAATTATAGTTTTTACCTAACATGATTTGCGATCACTTACATGATAATACATGTATACAGTAGGTCCATTAAAGTAAAGATCCAAACTACCAGAGATAAATAATAAAAAAGAGAGTTTGTCGTGTAGTCAAAAACCAACACACTTTCAGTTTTAGGGCAGTAAATGCCACGGTATAGCTACTGCTAGCTGGCTGAAGAGAGTGACTGTTGTCAATGGGAGGGGTTTCCCTAGGAAACTTGAGTACTGTAGATGAGATTCGTGGCGTTCTGATGCTTTGCCCTGGGAGTAGGCTGGGAGAGACTCCCAGCCCTGCTGTAAGACAGGAGCTGGAGGGTTGCAAACCGCGGTGTGGGATGGGGGGCCAGAACTTGGGGGTTCTGCTCTATGTTGCTACCGGGAAGATGAGCTGGCTCTGAGCAGCAGCCTTGCTGACAACAGCTGCGGGATGTTTAAATGAGCATCCACGCCCTTGGTTGCCTTCTCACCCATGAAAGACTGTTCTGGTAGGCAGCTGCATGTTTCTGTTTAGTTCTCCTAGTGCATGGAAATGTTGGCAGTGTGAGTTTGAGGAGGGTAGCTGTCTCCCTGCCCTGCAGTGATAGCTAAAGAAGCCTGCTGTGAGATGGGTGTGTTTTAGTTCCTGTCTCTTTTCGCCTTCTTTCATCCTGCAGTAACCGATAGCAGCAGCTCCTGAGCATGAGAAGAGGGCTGTGATGGGCCTCTTTCACTTCAGAGGGCTATAGCTGCCAACTGGTGTTTGTTAAGCTGGAGTTGACGCATGGAGGGCAGTGCCTTGAGAGGAATAGGCCTGCCGGCCAATACTGCCCAGGTTTTTTCCCTCCGGAGACCAGGGTGGGGTGCTTGCAGTGAAAATCAGCGTCCAAGATGTGTATCAATATTTGGTTTTAAAGAGAAGGAGAGAAAGCCTGAAGCAGGCATTTGTTTGTCTCAGACAGGGCATGCTTTCGAGAGTCAACCCTGACAGGTCTGGGAGAAACTGTCTCCTGGAGAGGGGCTGAAGCTTAGGTCCATGCTTACTGCCCATGAGGAAAAGCAAAAACAAAATCCCAGATCAAGGAGGGAGTTGGCAGTGACTTTAGTATTGCATTAAAATGACTGGGTGTAATACATCTATTGGAATTTTAGAGTCTGTCGTTGGCTGTGATTTGGAAGTTCTTATGTAAAAGAGAAAGTAAATGGCTCCGTGAAAGTTGGTGGGAATATCTTTTGTGTTGAAGGAAGTAGGGTATAAGATGGCACAGTTAGAGGGGCTCACTCTGGTGCAGTTGGAAGCCAACAGGGCAGAGAACTAAGTCTCCACTGGACATTTTGGGGCCAGGGAAGCCCAGAGACCTATGCATGCAGCATGCTCCTCAGGTAAGGCAGCAAGTTCCTGGAAAATGTCTAAAGATAGGGCTTTCTAGGTGTGGTGACAGGAGACAAGAGGGAATCCCCTTGGTCACAATCTGCCACCCACTCAGGAAAAAAAGACTTATCTTTATATGGAGAAATGAAAGGATTTCCCTTTGCAAAAAATAAATCTCTGCCTCTATTGAATTTAGGAGGCTCTGTTAGATATGCCTGAGCCAGATCAGGGATAAAGAAATGCCTGCCTCAAGAGCCAGTCCAAACCACAAGACTCCCTAGCCCAGGGGACCTGTGGCAGGTCCTCCAGCAGGCACAGCGCCACGCCTGGGGTCAACATCTTGCAGCCTGTACTAAGGGTGGAGGTTCTCCTTACTCCCTCTTGGGGTTCTACCTGACATCCTTAAGCCCTTTCTTAAGTCAAAGAATTCTTCCCACTCCAGAGTTGACCTCTCCTCTGGTCGGCAGGCTCGGCCTGTGGCCTCAAAAGCACTGCCTCGATGGAACCCGGGGAACTCGCTTGGAAGACATGTAGCAGTGCCACACGAGAGGGCACTAGGGCACTTAGAAAGCCAGGGGCCAAGCCTTGCCCTAGATTGATCCACTCACTCTTAGGGAGGAGGCTCAGGAAGGCTCTCAAGGAGATTGCCATGCATCCCGGGTGGAGAAGCGCAGCAGATGCAACGTTGTAGGGTCTCGTCATCTTTTTGGTGTCTTCCACCTTCTCACTCCCCTCTCTTGTGCCCACACCCCAGGCTTCCAGGCCTCCCTCAATGTCGAGCCCCAGACATGCTGAAGATCCTCCCACCTGCTCCACCTCTCTCTCTCTGTCACCCCGAATCCTGTGTGCCGTGCCCTTTTCAAATGCCCACTCAAAGCCTGGCAATCCCGAAAGTTGCCACCATAGACAGGCTAGGTCCAGTTGTCTGTCATCTGACACCTCCCTGGAGACCTTTCCGAGGGTGTAACACAAAGTGCAAAGTGACCTGCGGCAGAGCAATGGGAAGAATGGGGTGAGCGGAAGCCTGGAAATGGAAAAGCCGGAAGCAGAGGCGGAGGGATGGGTGGGGCCCTCGGGAGTTCACCTGCCATGGTGGAGGCTCAAGGTACCGAGTACCCGAAGGTGCCAGGGAGAGACACGCAAGGCTGTGGTTTTCAGGTACGGGCGTGCTGATGAAGAGCTGTGTTTGGCCATCTGGTAGTCACGTACGCGCCTGCAGACACACAAAACAATATATCTTGACATGGTCACAACAATGTGTGTGCACGCCTGGGTTCTCAGACCTGTGTAGACACCTCTGACCCCCAGAGCTGCTCCCTCCACCCCTGTTTTGGAATCGCCATCCTGACAGGTATACCCAGGAGGAGTGTGGAGGCATGAGGAGAGCCAGGGACTTGGTTGCCCTCTCAGTCCCACGAGGACAGAGGGCAGGTGGGACACCACCTTGTGCCCGGATGTAACAAAGGGGACCCACGGCCCTGGGCAGGTCATGTGTGAAGTTTGGTATCCTCTGACAAAGACACCCATCAAAATCGGATCCAGTCACTCTGGATTCTTCCAGCCAGATGTGACACTGTGCAAAGGTGAATTCAGGACAGTTCCAGTTGGGAAGGATGTCACATTGACTGAGGACATGCTTGCCTGGTCTGTAGCTCAGGGCACGAAGAAATCTGATCTCTGAGCAGTGTGGCCCATGGGCAGTAGGTGGACATGTGTCTGGGGAGCAGTGGGGAACAGAGGGAAGGGAAGGAGAGAGCCATGCTGGGGGAAATGTTCTCGTAGTTAGAGTTGACATAGTTCAGACAAAAAGGAATCGTCTCAATCCCAGAACAGGAAGGAAAGCAAGCCATTATCCAGATGTGTGAAACAGAGACATGCCTGGTCTGTGATTTGTATTAAGAATGAGCTGATTGGCGTGGTGCCAGAGGGACACAAAGTGGACACAAGACAGATCTGAGCAGGCAGCAGCCCACAGGAAGACAGATGTGGGGGACTTCTCTTGCCTCGAACGTCTGGCCTGGGTGCTCTGCCCACAGGCACAGCGCAGACAGCAGATGAGCTGGCCTTAGGATTGTACCGCGGAGAGAGAATTTCTGGGAATGTCATAACTGTTTAGAAATCTGGGGGTGGGGCCGGGAATGTGCTTTTGTTCTGGTTGGAGTTAGGGCAGTTGTATTCACAGAGAGGTTAGCCTTCCTCAAGGACCAGAAAAGGGGGTACCTTTTCCCAGGGGAAAGGGTTGGGCCCTAGAGAGGGTTCCAGACAGGTTCCTGCCTGGCTCCATGGGCTTCATCCTCAGTTTCCACTCAGCTCTCACGGTAGCCTTCTTGTCCTCACTGCAGGGTAATTGGTGGTGCTAGCAGCGTTCAAGGGCTCTCAGGTTTCCCTGGGGGGGCTTGGAGTGATTCCTGAGTGATTTCCTCTGCGCCTGGCTCCTGCATCAAAGTCAGCACATGAGCGTCCGCTGGGCGCGGCTGTCTGTCCCAAATTCCAGCGTTGTACAAAACATGCAGGCCTCGTTTCCTTTCGTTTACGTATTTAGCTATCTTTTGCATTTTGCTGCCGAGAGCTGCAGGGTTTTCATGTTGATGGATGAGCCGTGAACCTCCTGGCACCTTGGCTGAGAGAACAACCGTGACTTTGGAGGATCCGCAGGGCGCGGGCACTCTGCACAGCCTCTCCCACCCCCTCTCCACGTTGCCGCTTTTTTGCTTTCTCCCACATGAATAAAAGTAGAATTTCCTTGTGGCCCTTCCTCGATAGCGGGGGATTTTGAATTGGAGGTGCTGCGGCAGCGGTGACCAGAGCAGCAAGGGTCATCTGTGGATATTAGCCCTGTTCAAACGGCAGCGATGTCTCATTATCCAGCGTCCACAAGAGCTGTAGCGAAATGATAGTGCTTTCTTTCCTTTGCAGTCGTTTCACTAACATGGGGTCACGTGTGAGGAGAGAACGTTTCTTCAGTTGTCTGGAAAACCCAGAGCCTCTGTCCTTATGAGGACCTCAGCCACAGCATTCCCAAATCTAAGTAGGCCAGGCCGGACACCCAGCTCACAGAGAGGAATACAAACAAATGGAAAGCCATTAAAAGCTCATCAGCACACAGACAAATGTGGTCCCATCTGTATTCTGAGCAATGTGTCCTAATAGCTATTGGCTGGACACCGTCGCCGAGATGGAAAACCCAGCTGTGACAGGGCTTCCTCTGCCCCCGGAATTTCATTTCTGTAATGAGAAAGGTTATAAAAGCCATGTGGTGTTTGTCTCTACCCCAGGGATTCTTTGTGTTCGATTATTGGGTGAATTGCCTGGCCTGAGATGATGGCGTCCGAGATGATGTTCGGCGAGACAGGAAGAAAAGTTGAATTTGGCTAAAGAATCAGATCCTGAAATCCCCTCAGAACTTCCTTATGTTACAGACTCTTCCAGAGATCAGATAAGATCTAGTTTTCTCATTCGATTGCCAGAGTTTCTGGCAGCGTCAGCTAAGTGGCTTTTCTCATGGTTCTTGGAGCTGGAAGGGACATCCAGAGTCCTCTTAGTGCCATTTTGCAGATTGTGAGTCATCTCCCATCCCACCGCTCTGAGTGGCCAGTGAAGACTCAGACCAGAACGTCAGGCAGCAGCGCGGCACCCTTTCCACATGTGAGCAGAGCCCGGGCCATGGATGAGGAGCCCCCCTCACCTCATGTGGCTCTCCTGGTAGCTGGACTCACCTTTACTGAGAAAGCCACCTTCGGCCCACATGGCCGGGCTTTCCTAAGTACCGTGGGAGGTGGCAGGAGTGCAGTCTGACGCAGATTTCTCTACGGAGGCAGTGCCCCCACTCTCCTGGGTGTTTGGTTTCCTGCCTTAAATTCCTGTCCATCCACTGCCCACTGCTGATGCACAATTTGAAACCAGGTACCTGGGGACACCTGCAGGTTCTCTGAGACCCTAGAGACCTTGCCACCAGTCTGGTCAATAGCACTTTCTGGGAAAGGGCCCTCCTCATCCTTGTCTACTCAAGAACACAGAGGACACACTCTCACCCTGCATGTGAGTGGTGGTTTTGCCAGATGGCAGTGGCAGAAAGGGCTCTACGGGTCTGGGAGAGCCACAGAGGCATGCCCTTTGTCCTAATGTCAGAGCAGAACACGGTGCAGCAGTTGCCAGGGGCTGGCGTGAGGATCTGGGAATGCCCTCTCTTGGAAAAAACTTATTAATAAATAAGTAGATGGATAGAGAATGAAGGAGGATATCATTTCCTTAGCAAATCACTGGACACATGGAAAAGATGTCATCTTGTTAAGCACAGCCATGCTTCTGTGAGAGGGGCCTCAGTGATTCACCAGCTCACCTATGATTGCCATCAGGACCCAGGAGATGATGACAGAAAGCAGGTTGGTCAGTTTCAAACAGCCGGGGGAAAGTCTTAGGGCTGCCAAGGTCCCTGGTGCTGTCCCTGCTGAGAGGCAAAGCAGGCAGCTGCTGGGTGGAACAGGGCCCTGGAGTGCTAGGATGTGTCACCTCAGGGGCCTGCACCTGTGCCCGCACCTTGGCCACGGCTTCCCCAGCTCACATCCAGGTGGACCGTTAAAGAGGAAGGCAGAGCAGAGACACAGCAGTGGTCTTAGAAGTCACTTGGTGACAGTATCCCCACACTGAGGATGTGGCAGACCCAGCAGGACCCTTGCCATGGGGCAGCTTCAGACACTCTCAGGACCAAATGACAGGATCCCTGCTTCTGACCCAAAGTTACATGTAGTTTGGTTTCTGTTCAGAGGAAACTTTAGCGACATTATTCCTTCCAGACAGAAGCATGTGCTACTTTGGTAAATGATGCCTAATGAGCCTACAGTTGGCCGTGTTGGTGGCTTTGCAGTGGGGGAGCACCTGGATTAATTAAGGGCCTGTTCATCTTCGTGGCACCTGAGGGTGATCACTCAGAGGTGTCAGAAACTGTACCCAGCAGGAAGAGGGATGCTATAAAGAGAAAGGAGCAAACTTTCTGCCAGCTGCCTGGTCCACACAGATTTTGGCTTACTCAGCAGAGCAAGCTCCCAAATCGCACCCCCATCCACATATCACCCCCCAGCTGAACTGTCCTTTCTCACTTAACAGTTACCATCACCTAAAACTCTTGTATCCCATGCCCAGTTCAGAATCTGGCAATGAAGAGCGAGAACGCCCGTGTTTGTGCTGCACAGAGTGGAGAGACACCATCCAACTTCCTCTGGTGCCTCGCTCTGCCCTGTGGTCTGAGACCAGCAGCCTCGGGTCACCTGGGAGCCTGTGGAAATGCAGGAACTCAGGCCCACCAGGGCAATTCAGGTGCATATGATGGTTTGAAACAGGTGGTTAAAGCACATTGGAGAGGTGGCCCTTTCTGTCTGCCTCCCCTCGCTGCGGTGCTCACTCCTTTCTATACATGCGCTGCAGCTTCGGGTACAAATAACTTGGTGGAGTTGCAGGGAAAAACTTCTTTAAAAAAAGAAGCTTTTTTCTATGTGCGGGAGTTTTTAGGATTGCTTTCTTGCCCTGGCTTTGGAATCTCTTCTCTGACCCCTGATCTTCACCTGTGCTTTATTTACTGGCCGTACGATGCCAGCAGGCTCTGAGGGGTCTTCAGCGGGCTTCGAAGTTTGAGGCTAGGTTTCCACCAGCTTCCTCTACAGCGTGGGTGTTGACAAGCTTGTTCGAGAACATGCTGGTCATCCGGAATTTGGGTTTCCCGTGAAATGGGGGTTTTCTATGTAGAAGTTGGAAAGAAACAGCAGGACTGTCTGAAACACTGAACAAAAACTTCAAAGACTCCCTAAAAGTCCCCGAAGTGGTGGTCTTTGCCTAGCCAAAAAGGCAGCTTAGAGTCTGAGGCTGTGAAATGCCAGCGTTGCTGTCTTGCCTCTTTCTGTTCTCCCACTCGGTTCTTATTTACGGTTTGGAGACAGCAGCTGAAGTGTGAGCAACTGTGCTTTCCCTAGAGGGTGGCTTTTTCCTGTCCTTGCTGCCAGTGACCCATGTGTGAAGAGTCAGCCCCGTGGCTGTCCCCTTGGTGAAGTTACAGGTTGATAAATCAGCCTCTTGGGTTGTCTTTTGGATGAGACACAAAAGGCATCATTTTCTCCTTCCACATTTGGCATATTATTAGTATTACCCGTGATCTAGAAGCCCCATGCAGCACTCAGGTGCTGGGTGGAAAATTATGGAATCTGGGGGTTTTGAGTGAGCCTTGAACTCTAGGACCCTGGTCACTTCTTGCTGCAACATGAATTGAATCACACGTCCAGAGAAGCTGGTCTGCCCAGTGGGGATTGAGCCTAGTGACTGCCTGGTGTGAGTCTTCAGTGGTCTTTGTCGTGCTTGTAACGACTCCTACAAAGTGACTGAAATTCATTTCTCTGTGAGAAGTGGCTCAGGAAAGAAAGTGAAGCAGGTTGATGACCAAAGTGGAAGGAAAGTTACAGAACCCCCCAAAGTGATCAATTTTCAACCTTGGGGATTTGCCAAGGGTTGTAAAGATACCTCATTTGAACATAAAGGGCACCCTGGCATATACTGCCTTCTGTGATTTCATCCCTGGGCGTGCCCATCATGTCCTTGACAGCCCAGCCGGTCTCCCCTGGTTTTCATACACCCCAAAGATGTGCAAGTTACCTGTGGGGGCTGAGGTCCTGGGTAACAGAGGAGGTGATGGGAGGTTAACCAGTTGCTTCACATGATTCCAGCCCTCTTGGCCCAAACTGAAAGAGCTTATCTGCAAATGGGAGTGCCAGGCGTGTTGACAACTGTGGAGGAGCAGTGTAGGAAAGGCAGGGAGTGCTCAAGACTGAAAACAGGCAAATGCCATCTTGCGAAAGGGAAGTGAAACAAATGGCATACATTCCAGCTTATGTGAATATTGTTTGTAGGCAAGATTCCAGAATGGCTCATCAGACATAATTTTTGAGCTCTCAAAAATAAAAGAGGCAGTCCTAGAAGTCAGCCAAGGATTGTGCAGGGACAGGAAATGTAAGTTGCACCCAGTTTTTCTGCAAAACTCTGTCACTCCTGGTGGGAAATATGGAGAACTATGAGTTGGCTACAGTCAAAGGAATTTGTAAGCGTTGGACAACCTTACCCAGTGGATGCTTATTAGTAGAGAGAAGTCTACCTGGGAGAGATGCTTCCTGCCTGCCACAGGCTCACTGGAATCACTGCTTGGTTGAACGTTTCAGTCATGACCTGGCTGTGGAGATGGGTAGCATGCTCATCAGACACTGAGATGGCACAGAGATGGGAGGGAGAAGGTTGTGCAAAACTTCAGAGTACATGAAGTTCTTGACCACTTGGAAAAGTGGCCACATGCAGCAGTTCATGACTGCATTCCACGTCCCCCCAGTGCTATAATGGTGGTAGTATTTGCATGTCATAGCAAGGAAAGTGAGGTTCAGGGACACCCCACTGGTAAGTGGCAGAGCCAGCCTTCAGGAAGTCCATGTGCTCACCATATGACTTATAGCTATCCAGATGGTATTTAATGTGAGTTTAGTCTCAGATCAACTAGATGTAACATACGAGATGGTAGAAACATAGCTTAATGGCAAAGTGTTTAGACTACAGTCACTGCCAGCAAAACATGTCTGTCTCTACTTCCCTGTTGTATGCCACTGACAGACATTACTATTAGCAATTGATCCCAGAACCACTGAGCCCCAGCTCATAAGCCTTCCTAACTCCTTAGGCAGCCACTGTCAATAGATTAGAGTTGGCACAAGAGATGAAACTGATGTACCATACTGTATGTGAGGGGTTATGGTTAGCTGCATGCTCTCTATGTAGGTTCTTAGGCTGTATTAATCTCAGCCTCATCTCCAAAAATGAAGAAGGCAGTGCAGTTCCTCTGTGCCCTTCCCAGGTTAAGTGGCACCAGGAAGTCTGTTTTAAGAAGGACCTCAGGAGCAAGGAGACATCCATATGCAAAGGAAAGGCATGATGAAGGAAACAGCTAGGAGAACTGGATATCTCTGTGTTGATGAGGTGTGCAGGGGACATGAGCCTTTGGGGACTCACTGGAATCTGCCAGGGCACAAGGGATCTCTGCACAGCCCGGGATGGCAGAGCTGAGCCAACATGCTTGAGTTTCAGGGAAAAAGGTTTCTACTCAGTGGAATAAAGAAAGTTCTTAACATTAGAGCTCTTCAGAAACGTTAGGGGCAATGTTGATTTCCTTGCCCTGAGTGTTTGCCCAGTGCTGGTCCTCTCTAGCTTGAGGGTCAAAACAGAGATTCTTGGAATTTCAAGAGGTTTGAACTGATCTCTGATCTCACTTTAGACCCTCATGTTGTCGATTCTGTGACCCCTGGACTACACGGAAGACAAAAGAGACCAGGATCTGAGCAGTGCACACTATGGGCTCACAGGCACTGAAGCAAAGCATACCAGTTGAACTCACAGGTTTATTATGCGAGCTTGTTCTTGGAGTTTTATGTCTATTGATTGATTCAGTTCCCCCAACCATCCCATGGAGTAAGTACTGTCATTCTCCCCATTCTTCAGGTAAGGAAACTGAGGCACAGAGAAGAAGCTTGCAATGGGCCTAGAGCTTATAGCTGGTAGAATCAGGATTTGAACTAGGTAGCCAGGCCTCAGCACCCACACTGCTAACCCTGGGTCCATGGCTTCTGGCACAGACAGAGCTTTCAGGTTGCTTTCATAGGCATTGACCTTGTCAGGTGTGCCCAGGGAGGAGGTGAGTGGGTTCAGCCCATGAAGATGGGAATGGGTACTGAGGAGGGTGTCTGAATATGGAGACAGAGGAGCAGGCATCAGCCTGAGACAATAGAAGAGTGAAAAATAACAAGATCTGTGGAACTAGGAGGCGGGACGGCAGGGCCCCCGGGACACAGTGGGACAGGGCCCATCACACCTGCTGGATACAGGCCCCAGGGCTATGGTCAGGGCCTCCAGCAAGGCCTCAAGAAGGGAGCGGCCGAGACGGGCTTTGGGACGTCTGACCTGGTGATGGTCAGAGTAGCGTGATGGACATGGAAAGTGGTGCCAGACCACAGGCAGGAGCAGAGCTCCCAGGCCAGCAGCAATGGTCATGGGGCACAGAGGAAAGGCGGGCCCACACTGTAGCCCAGCACCTCAGAGGTTCTGCCCAAATGTGTAGCCAGAGTCTGCAGCTTTAATTCAGGTCCCCAAAGAAAAATCCTGAAGACAGCTTTGCCTCAGGTTGAACAAATCACTTAACCTCCATGTGCCCCAGTTTCTGCATCTGTATAATGGGGCTTCTGACAGTTCCTTCCTCAGAGCGGCGTTAGGAGGATTAAAGGAGAAAATGCTCACTTCCAGTACTGGAAAGAGATGGCATAGACTTGCCTTCCCCGCTCCTCTCCTTTAAGTACAACCAGATATTCTGGAAATTATTCAACAGACAACAATAAAAAGACTCTGAAAGTTGGAAAGAAAATAGTCTGCTGGCCAAGGACCCCAGGATTTGAGGCATGAAAAAATAGTGAGCTCCCTGAGTTTTCTTCTTTTCTCCCACATATCTTGACCTGGGCACCTAGAGGCCTACAACCTGGACCTGTCAACAGTCTTAGACACAAAACCCAAGAATGGCCTGCTCTCTTTGTCAAAGGACTGGGAAGGTGAAGCCCAGCTAAGACCTTGAGGGGAGCCCCAAAACCTGCTCTGTAATCAGGACACAGTGGGCTCAGGATGCAGTGGGCTGGCTAATCTACCTCTGACAGCTACAACAGCAACAGCAAACCACAGGCCAACCCAACATCTGCTCCATATCCAGAATGGCAGTGGGCATCTGCTCGCCATAGCAGCAGCAGTGAAACCCTATGTCTCCCTCCTCCACCCCACTGGCATAAGGAGACCCAGACCCAGCAGCCTCTCTCTCCCTGACTCACTGCAGGAGGTGGCCCAGCAGCACTCGGCAACCCAGGGAAGTGCCTTCCGCCCCTGTGGATGTCACCAACAGGGACTCAAGAGGAGCCCCAGCAACACCAGAAAAACAAAGCAGACCAGAATAGCATTGCAAAGACTCTAAAAACTAAACTGTCACTGGAATTAAAGCCCACAAAGGTAAGCCAGAACCTACATGCCAAACCTACATACCAGGGTGACAGCCTGTTAAAATAGTAGATTTAAATAGCATCAAGGGTCTCCTAAAATAATAACCAAGGGATGCAGGATACAGTTGAAAATAAATTGTCATACAAGGACCAGGAAAGCCATGATTTGAATGAGAAAAGTCAATCAGCTGACACCAATAACAGATGTTGGAATCATCTGACAACAATTTTAAACCATAAAAATGCTTCCAAAATTAATTACAAGTTTTATAGAAATGAATAAAAACATAGAAAATCTCAGCAAGGAAATTGAAATCATAAAGAAGAACTAAATCTAAACGGAAATTATAGAACTGAAAAATACAATAACAACAAAAAACCCTCATTGGATGGACTTAGTAATAGAATGAAGATGACAAAGCATAGAATCAATGAAATAAAAATAGATAAATGTAGTTCACTCAATCTGAACAACATAAAAACTAGACTGGAAAAAAATGAGCAGAGCCTAAGGAATGTGTGGGAGGTGTAAATTTGTATGAAGAGCCCCAGAAGCAGAGGAGAAAGAGTATGGGACTGGAAAAAATATTTGAAGAAATAAAGGTTGAAAAATTCTCAAATTTAGTGAAAGACGTAAACCTGTTACAGATTCAAAAAGCTGAGTGAATTCCAGATAGTATAAACCTGAAGAAATTCACACCGAAACACATCCAAACTGAATTTCTTAAAATTAAGGACAAAGAACAAAATCTTAAACACAATCAGAGAGAAACAATGTATTGCATGTAAAGAAATACCACTTTAAACAACAATAGATTTCTCATTTGAAGCCATGAAGGCCAGAAGGAAGTGGGACACAATTTTTTTAAGTATTGAAAGAAAAGAATTCTCAACTTCTATATCCAGCAAAACTTTCAACAATGAAGAGAAAATAAAGACTTTCCCAGAAAAAAGAAATCTAATAGAATGTGCTGCTAGCAGACATAGCCTTAAAGAATGGCTGAAGGAAGCTCTCCAAAGAAAATGATAACATGAAAAGTCTGGGACCTTTAAAAAGAAAAGAACAGCAACAAATTAGTTAAAAATAGAACTGCATATAATAGACTATTCTTCATCTCGTTAGGTTTTTAAATCATATTCAATGGTTGAAACAAAATTTATAACATCTCATGTATGTAGAAGGAATACTTAAGGCAATTTTATTTTAAAAGTGGGTAGGGTACAAGGACCCCAATAGAAGTAACATTTCTATACTTCTTTCAAAGTGGTGAAATGTGAACACCAGTTGGCTGTGATAAGTTACGTATGTACATGGTAATACCAGGAACCACCATCAAGAAAACTATACAGAGTGATATTTTTAAAACATTATAAATAAATCAAAATGGAACTCTAAACAATATTCAGGTAACCCACAGGACAGCAAGAAAAAAGAAACAAACAGACAACAAATACTAAAACTGCAGACTTAATCCCTAACATGTCAGGAATTACTTTAAATGATTTAAAAAATACTCCAATTAAAAGACATATATTGGTAGAATAGATTTGAAAACATGACTCAAGTATATGCTGTCTGAAAGAAATCGCAAACGTAATGAATGACATGGGTAGCTTGAAGGTAAAAAAAAAAATGTGGAAAAGGGTATCACATGCAAACATTAAAAGAATCAGGAGTGGCTATATTAATATCAGAAAAGGTGGGCTTCAGAGTGAATAAAATTACTAGGGGCCAAGAGGGCCGTTATATAATGATAAAAAGGTCAACTCACCAAGAAGGTACAACAACCTTAAATGTGTATGCACCGAAATACAGACATTCAAAAGATATGAACAAAAAGTAAGAGGAAGGAAATACATAAATCCACAGTTACAGCTGGGGCTTTCAAAACCTCCCTCTCAGCAATTGAGGAAAATACTAGACAGAAAATCAGCAAGGATGTAGGAGAACTGAACAACACCATCAACAGGATCTAGTTGACCTTTGTCGCACGCTCTGTCCAACGACAGCAGGATACACGTTCTTTTCATGCTCCCGTTGAACATTCGGCAAGATAAACCATGTTCTGGGTCAGAAACCATAACAAGTTTAAAAGAATTGAGGTTATATAGGGTATATTCTCAGACCATAATGTAATCAAACTAGAAATCAATAACACAAAGACAACAGGAAAATCTTCAAACACTTAAAAATTAAATAGCACATTTCTAGTAACCTGCAGATCAAAGAAGTTTCAATTGAAGTAAAAATTACATAGTACTGAATGAAAATAAAAATACAGCTTATCAAAATTTGCAGGCTATAGCCAGAACAGTACTAAGAGGGAAATTTATAGCACTAAGTGCTTACATTAGAAAAAAGAAAAGATTGCAAATTAATAATCTTAAATTCTTACTTCAAGAAACTAGAAAAAGATGGGCAAAATAAACCCAAAGCAAGCAATAATAAAGCTAAGAGCAGAAATCAATGAAATTGAAAACAGAAAAAAATAGAGAAAATTAATGAAACAAAAGGATGCTTCTACAAAACAAAATCAATAAAATTGATAACTCTCTAGCAAGATTGACAAAGATAAAATAAAAGTCACATTGCCAGTGTCAGGAATGAAATGGGATATCACTGAGATCCTAAACCCATTAAAAAGACCAGTAACAACATTATGCTCATAAACTAGACAACTTAGAAGAAAGGGAACAATTCCTTGAAAATTGCAAACAAAACTCAGCCAAGATGAAATAGGTGACCTGAATAGACCTGTTGTATCTATTAAAGAAATTGAACTTGTAATTTAAAATCTCCCCAAAAAATCTCTAGGCCAAGATGGCTTCACTGGAGAATTTTACCAAACATCCAAAGAACAATGCCAATTTTATATAATCTCTTTCAGAAAATAGAAACACTTGCCAATTTATTTTGAGTGGCCAATATTATTCCGATACCAAAACGAGACAAAGACAGCACAAAAAAATACAGATATCTCTCATGAAAATTCCTCAATGAAATTTTAGCAAGTAGAATCTAATAATATATAAAAAAGAACACAAAGCCATGACCAAGTGGGATTTATTCCAGGTATGCAAGGTTGGCTCAATATCCAAACATCAATTAATGTAATATGCTGTATCAACAGGCTAAATTAAACATATTGATGCAGAAAAAACATTTGTCAATACAGCTGACATTTATTCATAACAACACATCCTTATAAAGAGCATCTGCAAAACAACTACAACTGAATGATGGACTTAATGCGTTCTAAGTTCAGAATAAGGCAAGAGTGCTCTAACCATGCTTATCAACATAGTATTGGATGTTCTAGTTACAGCAACAGGGTAAGAAAAGGAAGGAAAAGATACACGGTGTGGAAAAGAAAAGATAAAACAGTCTCTCTTTGCAAGTTACATGATTTTATACATAGAAAATCACAGGGAATCTACCAAAAACCTCCTAGCACTAACAAGTGAGTTCAAGAAGGTTGTAGAATACAAGGTCAACACACAAAAATCAGTTGTGTCTACATACTAACAATGTATAAATTGAACACAAAATAAAACATGAAATACCATTTAAAATAACTTAGGTATAAATCTAACAAAACATATACGGGATCTGTATGATGAAAATCACAAAATAATTTAAAAAACAAAACTACATATTTAGAAAGACATATTGTGTTAATGGATTGAAGACTTAACATAGTAAAGATGTCAGTTCTCCCTAAATTGATCTATGAGTTTCATGCAATTCCTACCAAAATGTCAGCAAGAACTTTCTTTGTAATATAGACAAGCTTATTCTAAAATTTATAGGGAAAGAGACAGGGCCTAGAATAGCCAAAACCATTTGAAAAGTGAGAAATAAAGTGAGACAAATCATTCTTCCTCTTATTAAAGCTGACTCTATAGCTCCAGTGTACTGGTAAAGGAATGGACACATAGATCAGTGGAACAGAATAGGGAGCCCAGAAACAAATATGCCCAATTGATTTTTGACAGGGGCAAAAGTAATTCAATGGAAATTATTCAGTGAGTAGACTTTTCAATAAATATTGTTGGAGCAATGGGACATCCATAGGCAACTTACCTTAACTTCACACCTTAATCAAAAATTAACTCAAAATGCATTATGGACTTAAATGTAAAATTTAAAACTATAAAACTTCCAGAAAAAGAAAGGCATAGGAGAAAATCTTTGGGACCTAGGGCTAGGCAAGGAGTTCTTAAACTCAATACCAATACATGACCTATAATGTAAAAACTGATTAATTTGAGCTCATCAAAATTAAAAACTTTTGCTGTGTGAAAGTTCCTGTTAACAGTATGAAAAGACAACTTACAGACTGGAGAAAATATTTGTAAATCACATACCTGACAATGGATTTTTATCTAGTATATGAAAAGAGCTCTCAAAATTCAACAGTAAAAAATACAAACAATCCTTACAAAATGGTTAGCAGATGCCGCTGTACTCTAGCCTAGGCAACAGAGCGAGACCCTGTCTCAACAACAACAAAATAAACATAAAATAGTCTGTTCAGAGAAAATGTATTTCTCTGAAGAGAATATATAGCTGGCCAATAAGTACATGAAAGATGTTGAATATTAGCCATTAGAGAAATGCAGATAAAATAACAATGAGATACTATTACCTACCTATCATAATGGCTAAAATAAAAAACAGTAACAACATCAAGTGGTGGCCAGGATACAGAGAAACTGATTCACTCTTGTATCCTTGGTGGAAATGTAAAATGGTACAGCCAATCTGAAAAACCATTTGGCAGTTTCTTTTAAAGCTAAAACTTACTATATGATCCAGCAATTGCACTGTCTTGTATTTATCTCAGAGAATTGGAAGCTTATTTTCACCCAGATCCACAAACATGAATATTCACAGCAGCTCTGTTCATATGAGCTCAAGACGCAAAACTACCAAATGTCCTCCAATGGGTGAACAGTTAAACTATGGTACGTCCATGTCATGGAATACTACTTAACAACAAAAAATGAACGAGTTATGTATACACATAGCAAATTGGATGGACCTCAAGGAAATTATGCTGAATATAAAAAAGCCAGTTTCAAAAGCATGCATGGTGCATGATTCTATTTACATAACATTCATAAAACGATTATGGAGATGGAGAGCAAATGAGTAGTTACCAAGGTTTAAAGGGTGGAGGAGAGAGTAGGTAAATGAAGGATGGTCTTGTGGTGATGGTGCAGTTAGTTCCTTGACTGTGGTGGTGGCTACACAAGGTTACATATGTAATAAAATTGCATAGAGCTGTACACATGCACACAAATGGGTGCGTGTATAACTGGGGAATTCGGAATAAATTCTGTGGATTACATTGATGTCAATAATCCTGATTGTGATATTGTCCTGTCATTAGGCAAGATGTTACCATGGGAGGAGGCGGAGTGAAGGGTGAACAGAACTTACCTGTACTGTTCTTTTCAACTTCCTGTGAATCTATATAAAGGAAAGAGATAATGCCTAGAGAGTCCTAAAAATTCAGACGTTCAGGCCACACCTCCTACCAATTAAATCATGATTTCTACAGGTGAGATTCAGGCATGTGCATTTTTTAAAACTCCTTAGGTGACTCCAACACGCAGCCTAGTTTGAGACCCCGTACTCATTCGCGTGAGCAGTTGTCATGATTGTCCTCCTCCTCGTCCTGAAGCGGCACTAACAGCCCTTCCTCTGTGCCATGCACCGTTTAAAGCATTTTGCATCCATCATCCCATTTCCCCACCAGTAATAACCACTATTCTTAATTCACTGCCATCATCAGGCCTCCTTTCCATTGGGGACCAGGTGGCCGCCGACTGGGGGTTCTGGAAGTGCAGACAGTGCAGAGCTCCCTCGTCTTACACGGTGGCACTCACCTCACGAGTGAGTTTGGCCTCGTGGCCCAGGCAGCAGGGCCTGGAAGACACATCCTGGGGCAGGCTGTGGTCTGGCGGTCAGTCCTTTGTCTTGTTTGGGCTGCTGGGTTTTAATGCATTTCGTAATTTCTTATGCTCTGAAAAGAAAAGCCTCAGCTGCCAAAAATGTTTATATGCCTGTGAAAAGCATGAATCTGTTGGGGCTGGAGGCTGAGGAAGAGGGGGAAAATGTGTGGAGTCTTGCCAGGAAACAGCAGGGCTGCCCCATTGTACTCTCAGGGGGCACCATTCACGGAGTCAGAGATGTCACTGCCAAGCTGGAATCGGTGCTGATGAGGTATGAGGACGGCTGAGAGTGAGCTGATGGACTGAGAACCAAATGACAAAAGGGGACCAAGGGTAGAGGTGACCAAGCCACCTAAATTCATCCAGGTTGAGAGTCTCCATCACACTCTGGGACACATTCCCTCCCTGGCCCCAACAAGTCAGCTGCTGTTCTGGGCCTCAGTCTCCCTTTATGCAGTAAGGGTTGAAGTGTTGGTTTTATTTTCCTGAAGAATTAGGATTCTCCTGAAGATCTCAAAATGGGGGCGGGGGACTATGATATTCGTATTAATAGACCCTTGAGCCCTCTGCTGCCTTCTGTTTAGTGAAATCTCACTGACCTCCCACCTGGACTAGAAGGAAAATCCTTTGGCCCTGAAGGGTAGCCAGGAGTAAGGACAGAAGGCTAGTTCTTTAACAGCTCATGTTTCAGACCAATTAGTCTCTGCTCTGTCAAGGTTACCAAATTTGGCACCGGTCTCTCCTGAAACAGAAACAGAAGTTGAAAGCAAACATTTAAATGCCGATATCGAAATTATATTTTTTTAAAAAGGTACAGGCACCAGGACAGCTTAGTCCCCTTGCTTTTTCTGATTCCTGTTTCACTCCGAAAGTGAAATCAAGTCCTGCCGTAGCTGGATTGCAGGAGGTGGGAGGGGGAGGTGAGTTGGTGGCCACTAGCTGGGGTGCTTTGGCCGGGAGATGCTGGACCGTGGGGGCTGCTTTGCTGCTTTCTGCCCGGAGCAACACGTTCTGGATACAGGACCAGAACCTGCTGGAACCACTTTTGTTAACACTGGGAGGATTTTTGTCTGGAACACCTTTTCCTTTTACTTCTCAGATGAGATTTTTGTGGGGAGGGCTTCTTTTCCTGTTTTAATGACCCATTATCAACTACAAAGTTGCCGCTAGTAAAAATATCAATTATCGCTTATGCAATACTTTTGGCATTGCTTGAAACCACATTCCATCCTCTTAACACGATAGTTGCTTTGAGCCAAAATTCAGAGTGGGTTTGAGGACAAGTTGTATACACAATCATTAAAAAGGCCAAAAGAATATATTTTTATCCAGTAAATTGAATGTCAGTTAAGCAATAGTAATTATTGCAAGAAGCTATAATTTAGACTAGGGGAAGTGAAGTGTTTTTTTAAAGATAGAAAGTATTGCTTTACAAGAGCCTCAGAAAAAAAAAAAAAAAGAAAGGAAAGAAAAGAAAAAGAAAAATACCAGTAACAAAACCCCCAAAGACTAAACTGCATAGAAATTTCAGAAGCAAACCCTTGGCGTTAGAAAAACAGTGAGCCTGTATAATACCCAGAATACTTCAGAGAGAGTCACAAAAACTAGTTTTTAGTAATCTAACAGTCATGTGATTACTGATCCTGAACTTTGTTTCTTAGAAAACATATGGCCGGGCACGGTGACTCACGCCTGTAATCCTAGCACTCTGGGAGGCCGAGGCAGGAGGATCACTTGAGTTCAGGAGTTCAAGACTAGCTTGAGCAAGAGCAAGACCCAGTCTCTACTAAAAATAGAAAAATTAGCTGGGTGCAGTGGCATATGCCTGTGGTCTCAGCTGCTTGGGAGGCTGAGGCAGGAGGATCACTTGAGCCCAGGAGTTTGAGGTTGCTGTGAGGTTGCCACAGCACTCTAGTCCCAGGCAAGGGAGCGAGACTGTCTCTCAAAAAAAAAACAAAAAACAAAAAAAAGCAAAACCATTTGGGCCTATAATTTGGGTGTGTCTAGAATCTACCAGCACTAATGCCCTCCCTGGTCTCACCCCAAAATTGAGAATCTGAGCAGAAATAAAGAACAGTCAGAATTTTGACTTCAACTAACCAAGAAGTGATTGTCCTAAATACTGTGTTGCCTGGCTAGAATGTTAGTGAGAATTCTTGCTGTTGGTTATCGACTTGGACTTCTTCCCTGGACTCTGTGGGCAAACGGAGAGAAGATTAAAGAGGATACAAGAAAGATTGCAAATGTTTGAACTTTGTCGAATTGTGAAGAGGGGGCTCGATCAGTACTTGGCAAGAAGGCAGGCTGGGGTCTGTGCCTGGAAGCTGCGTGAAGCCGATCTCGGCGCAGAGCAGGAGAACGCTGTGGCGCCGGTCCTGCCTGGGTACTCAAGGACAGCCTGTTTCTAGCGGCGATGTTCTTAGCCGGGGTGGCACCCCACTCTCACTAGGAGCCCCCGTGAGCACAGGTGTCTGGCCTCTTCTCCACAGAGCCTGATTTGCTTGGTCTGAGGTGGGCCCCAGCTGTTGGTATGGTAAATGTTTCCCAGGTGATTCCACGTGCAGCCGGGGCTGATAGCCAAGGCGGGGCTTACTAGGGCACAAGGTCCTCACCAGTCGTGGTTCTCGGGTGCGCTGTGGGGACCGGCAGCTTCAGCACCAACTGGAAACTGAACAGAAGTGTGAATCCTCATCCCTCCCCCCACCCCCACCCCTTACACCAACTGAATCAGAAACGCTGGGGCGGGGCCCAGCAATCTGAGTTTTTCCCAAGCCTTCCAGGAGATTGTAGCATGCACTGAAGTTTGAGAACCACTGGGCTATGCTGCAGCAATTGTTCTCAAACTATGCTCAAAGCAATGGATGTTAGAATCGCCCGGAAGCTCTTAAAAACACAGGGGCCCAGGCCCTGCCTCATACCAGTGAGCTCAGAATGTCTGGTGGTGGGAGCCAGGCAGCAGTGTTTTCTAGGACTCTCCAGGAAGTTCCTCTGTGTAGCCAGTGCTTGGCAGAAATTGAACCAGGTCCCTCTTGATCTTGAGGTTCTAGAATTTGCCTGTGAAATCTGTCCTATCTCCCTAGTGTCAAGTGTCCTTAGGCAGAGGAGTCTCCATCCCTCTGAGGAAGTGTGGCTGCTTGCCTCTGACGTATCACGTACTCCTCAAGAGGGCTGGCAAAGGTTCTGTGCCGAGGGGATACTGTCAGACACATCTGAATGACAGCGCAGAGTCGATAGTCCCATGGGGGTAAAACTTCTTAAGAGAAATTCTCAGGTACAGTCTAGCTGTTTTTATTTTGTTCAGTCCATTGGTTCTATAAATTTGTGAACACTTATCAGCCCCTTCTGTGTGGTGAGCGCTGGGTGGGGGGATGTAAAGAAGAAAGACAAGTCCTGGCTTCAGAGAGACCTTGAGAGGAGGGGGCTGGGTGTTTGGGGGTCCAGGCTGGAGGGATCCTCTCAGGTGTAGAGGACCTGGGCACTGCAGGGAGGAAGTGACCTGCAAGGTGGGGCCTCAAGCAGGAAAGGGCATCCCAGCAGGGGACGCAGGGCGTGAGCAAAGGCACTGGGCACTAGGATGTGGGAGTCACCCCGTCTCAGGCTTCCCTGACCTGTGGCGTACATGTCACAGCCCCCACGGTGTGGGAGGGAGGAGCACATGCTCTCACCCCACCCCCACTCTAGCCTCCTGGGCAGGGTGGAAAAGGCAGAGCCCAAATGATTAGGTCATAAAGCTCCGGATGTGTGGCTTTTAAGGAAGGGAAATGGGGAATGGTTATTAGGAGCAGGAAACAGTGTGTCCTTAGGGTGTCTGCTGCCTGGAGCATCCTGTGCCCTTGGATGTCCCTGGGGGGTCTTTGAACTTTGGGAGTAGCAGGTTCTCTTGTCAGCAGCCCCTCCTGCAGGTCAGCTAACCCCGGCAGTGGCCTTTGAAGGGGGAAATGCTGGGGGCTGGTTTGCACTGCCCCCAGGAGAATTGGTGACAGGGGTCACCTCTGAGGGAGCCTAGGAAGCTAGTAGGGGGGACATGGGCTCAATTTTCATCTTATAGCCTTTTATATCCTCTGAATTTCTTCCATGTGTTTACTTTAGCTACTCAATAAATTAACGGGTGTGACAAGCCAGGCTTTCTCCTATTGGCTGAGAAAAACCCTCCTGAGAAATCCGTCAGTGGCTGTTGTTTGTCTGTGGAAAGCTCCTATAAATCTCAACCTCTAAGGAATCGAAGTTGCTAAGTCTAGGTGGAATTTAAAATAATTGTTTCCAGTTAAGGGATGTCAGCAGTTAAAAAGGGAAACAAAAATACTCACTGTCCTTTGTTCCTTGGGGTGAGGGGCAGGAAAGGCTGATACAAAACCAATTTATCTAGAGCATTTCTTCTAAGTAATTATTTTTAAAAGATGTTGTTTTTAGAGCTGGCTGTGAGGTTGAACAAAACAAGCCAAATTTGATTCTGAAGTCCGAGGAGGAGCTTTGAATGACTCCTCCTGAGTGTCAAGGGTCTCCAGTGCCCCCAGGGCTGGCTCTAGAGGACAGGTGTGGTTACTTCACACTGACCCAGGAAAAGCTCCTGGCTGCTCCTCCAGCACCTGTTCTCCCAGAAGTCATGTCTACGCCCTCTTGCTAGCAAGTCTCAGTGCCCCAAGAGCAGAGGCTGAGCCACTCTGGGCCCCCAGTCACCTCTAACTCCAAGAAACATTTTCCTACTGGTTTCAAGCATTACGTGGTAGACACATGCAGGTCACAGTGTCCTGGCAGCTCCCTGCCAGCCACCCAGCCTCTAAGACGGCCTCTCCTGCATGGGTTAGCGGGTACCAGTCCTTGCTGCCCTGTCGCTGTGGGGATAGATTTCATCCTCAAAGGGCTGGGCCGTGCATGGAGGTTCAAAGCATGGACTGCCCAGACTCAAATTATGCTTGGCCATTTAGCAGCTATTTGACCTTTGGCAAGCTTCTCAACTTCTCTTACCTCGGTTCCCTCATCTATGCAATGGGATCACAGCAGTGAATCAGAGAGATAATATGCGTGACAGGTAGCGCCTGGCATGCTGAAAACAGTTCTCTCTGCTTCCCCAGGTACTCCCCATGATATGGGCATGAGGACCCCATGGTAGAGCATCTCCTTTCTCTGTGCTCTCAATGTATTTCCACTCTCAGAATCCCGTTCAGCATCTGTGTTGAGGGAGGGCCCCAGCTTCGATTGCATCTTAGATGCGTGACTCATGGGCGCACGGGTGTTAGCACTGTGCCTGGCACCTGACAAAGAGAATGAATGGAAAGGATTGGCGTGTCTGTTCAGGTCCTCCAAATGCCTTGGGTTTGCCCAGGCTCGGACCAGGAGTGCGTCAATCCCTGCCCCTAAGGGAATGTGGTGCCCAAAGCCTGCGTGGCGAAACCAGCATCATTTTTGTTCTCCTGCCCTTGCCCTGTTGGCCCCCACAATGTCCGACACACCTGCCATCATTATCATGCCCCAGACAGATGTGTTGAGGTGGATAATGTTAAAATGCAAAGTGCTTTGGGGTCAACGGGGAGGTTCCTCCCAATCAGGGAGCTCCATGAGTGGTAGGAGAAGGCAGGTAACCTGGGTGCAGGACGTCCTGGGGGCCTGGGTGCTGGAGTTAGGAAAAGAAAGTATCACAAGCCCCTCTCCTCTGCGTCACTGCCACAGAGATCGGGCTGTGCAGACCCCGGTGGCTCCATTGAGCAGGGAGACTGACCTTGACCTTCTCATGTGCTTGTCTCTGTAGCACCCCTGCAGGAAACAGACACTTAAGACTTGGAGTGGCTGCAATTTCCCTAAAACCGAGAAATTGCTCTCCACTTACACATAATTTTTGCCTTGCAGCTGGTTCCTGCTTGACATCTGGACCGTGGACTGTATTAGCCTGGGGTTTCTACCTCTGCGAGGTTTTAGCCGTCTTTCCGTTTCCTGCTTAATTCTAGTCCTGTGCCGGCAGCGCCGACAGACAGATCACTGTCTAGGCTCAGAAGCAGCAAGCGCATTCTCCTCGCTGTCACCAGATCTCACCGTGTCCTTCACCAGTGTAGTTCTGTGATGCCAACGGTCTGCACTCTGACGGTCTTTCCTTGGCAGAACCTTAGGAGCACATTTCTCTAAAGAGAAACACTTTGTGCTCTTCAACACCGCTGTGTTCTTGCTTACCAAGCTTGTGCAACAGAGTCACCCTGGAACCAAAGTCCTGAGTTGGTTCCCCCTGCCAGGCGCAGAGCACCCTCGGCAGACCAGGAGGGGTGAGTGGAGCCATGAGCTCAGACCCACTCATGCCATCTGCCCCTGTGTCCATGGAATCCTCCCTGGACCCCATGTCTGCCTCTAACAGATAGTCAGGCATGAAGAAAGGCCTAACATGCAGCTTGGGGGACAGGGGAACACACCAGTGCCTTCTTGGTGCTGCGGTGTCTGGAACCGGCGCGTGTCCACCTGGCTTCCTCAAGTTCTGGACATCAGCAGCTCAAGTGAGGCCTTTGCTGGGAACGCTTCTGCCTCCTGGGCCAGAGGGGACCTCAGAAGGGAGGACAGCTCAGGAACCCAGTGACACTCATTGTGTCCATGGTTAGTTTTAGAAGAGCTCAGTGCTTTTGTGAAGTCGTCTTCTGAAGTAAAAATTTTGTTTCCTTGATAAATTATCCTTCTTTAACAAAGCTAAGGAGAGCCTCAGAGAACTTTTTAGCATTAGAATTATCTCCCTCATTCTGTCTCATTAAATCTCACCATTCACTCCTTCAGCGGGTGAAGGCACGTATCTTAGCCCTTCTTTGATTAAATTTATTTGAAACTGAGAATGTCCCAGATTTAATTGCCTGAAAATGGCATTCATGAGAAGGCGTGCCAGGAATCCCTCTTGCTGTTGGAGGTGTCTGTGCTCCAGACATCCTGTCATTGTGCCTGCAGGCTGGCACGCCTTCCTCAGGTGCCATGCAAAGACTGAGATCTTCAGATTCTTCACTTCTAAGAAATCCACCCCGGCTTGGGATTTGGAGAGTTTTCGTAGGTGGTACCGTCAGCACAATCATTTTGGAGGATAAAATGGGTATAAATTAGGGTCCTGCAAAGAGTCAGTGTGAGATAACATGTGAACGTCTCCCTTTTCTGGCTTCTGATGCCTGCACTTGGCCACTAATGGTTCTCCACATGCGTCGTCAGGTTGTCTTATTTCCCCAAGTATCTGTAAGTAATTCGGGGACCCTGATACACTGCTACACCAGTGCGCTGACATCCACGTTCCTAGCCCGGTGGCAGCACTCAAGTTAGCCAGATCAAATTGTCACCCACACCTGTGTGGCCCAGCGTGCTCACAGTTAGCCACATGTGGCTATTTAAATTTCTCTTAATTAAATTGTGATAACATCAGAACTATAGTTCCTCGGTCAGACTAGAACTTTTCAAGCACTCGATAGCTACATGTGGCCTGTGACCACCATGTCAGCACAGATGGAGACTTTGCTGTCATCTCAGGACATTTATCAGACAGCACTGGCCCGGACTGTATTGCAGGGGCCTGCTGGCTTGTCTGTGATCCCTGCCAGACTGCGGGCCTCCTGCAGGGCCTGTGTGTGTCACTCCCTGCTGTGCACCTGTGCCCTGCGAAATGCCTGATACAAAGCGGCCCTCAATCTACTGTTCTTGAACTAATCAATAGCAACTATACCTTAAATTGCGCCTAGGCTTCTAGATCAAAAATCATGAAATCGTTCCATGCTGAGCCGGAAAAACTTTTAATCATCACCTGGTTCAAGCCCCTCACCTTTCAGCTAGGAAAATGGAGGCCCCGGAGGTTAGGAGCTTTGCTTAACATCCCCATGCTTTAGCAGATCTTTAACATTAACCACGACCTCTTTCTTTTTAGACCATCACTCTGGGGCAGCAAGGAAGATCTGTTAAAATGACTATTTGAAAGAAAGTTTCCTTAAGCTGATCAAGTTTGCCTACCTATGAGTAATCTAGAGCAAATGTATTTAGTGTACAAATAGCAGCATTTCCATTCAATTTGGGAACAGGGTAAAGGTGGCCACGTTTTAACGAGTATTTAATATTGTTAGAAGTCCTATCCAATTTCATAAGGCAAGAAATGGGATATAAATATAGAAAGGGAAGAGGGGAAGTGACCATCATAGATATTAAGAGAACTAACGGACAAACTGTTGGAACCAGTAAGTGTTCATCATGGTGTTGTGTCATAAGACAAACATACAATAATCTGTGGTTTTCCTGTGTACAAGCAATAATCAGCTATAGAAAAATAAAAAGCAGCTCTCATTCACAGCATCAGCCAAAGATATGGAATACCCAGGAATGAAGCTAATAAGAAACGTAAGACCTTCATGATGCAAACTAAAACTTTGCCAAAGGTCATGCAAGAAAACCTGAAAAAATGAAGAGGTGCCCTATGTCCCAGCATGGCAGGGCTCAAAATTTTAGTGATGCCATTCCCCTCCAAATTAATTTGTTCAGTGTAATGCCAAACTAGAATGACTTTTTATAGATTTGACAAAGCAAAATCATATGGAAGAATAAAGTTCTCAAAATACCTGAGATAATTCTAGGGGAAAAAAAAGACTAAAGAGAGGAAGGAAAGAGAATTATTAGCTCATTACTTCCCCTCACTCTGCTTATCCTAATGGGCAGAGATTTTTCTTAATACCCTATGGCATTTTCATCTGAATAAGTATGGTTCCCTCTAAAATAGTCACTTTGGGAGGCTATAGTCTTATTCCACTCTTATAGTCGTCATCACATCTTCAGAATTTCTAACTGGAATAAGCTTCAGCACCACTCCCATCCCCAATAGAATGTTTTCGCAGGGCAGAAATCGATGTAACTTTATGGATTTTTTTTCCTGTAAAATTTTTCAAACATTATCTAACTCCAAGTCCATTCAAGTAATATAGTGTGTTTGCATGCGTCGGCTCTAGATGCGCTTGCTGTGTGCTCTAAACCGTGGGGACATTGTGGGAAGGAGGATGTGAACATCCCAAGGAGGTGCCACTCATGGGAACCTGCGTTGTTGTGTGTGTTCATGGTGGGGACCATCTGCAGTCCTGCATGGGGTGCTTGCCTACCTGGGGGCAGTGGACCTCTATGACTTCCATGAAGCTCTACACACTGGCCACATGGAGTTTACAGTGTAAAGAAAGAGAGGTGAGGGTTACGTGGGAAAACAGTCACCAAAGGCCATTAAGCGATGACTTGCCGATATACTTGGGCCACATGTGACAGAGGCCCACCTGTGCCCTCAATCCCACGGTCACTTACAGTTAAAATGACTGTGCGTACTTAATGCTACACATTTTTGTTAAATATGACGTTGCCAGAAATAATAACTGCCCTGGGACATAAACTTAAAATAACACGGGTTTTCCAGTCAAGTAATCTTTAATTTAAACTAAAAATACACTAAACAGTAGTTTACATGAACCTCAAGTATGAAGACTCCCGGCCCAGGGCTAGTGCATCAGACTGTAAATTTGCGAGGCACTTAGTTAGCACTTGGGCACTTTAAACCAGATCAGGCGTGATCTGCACTGGAGACGAGCCCCAGAAACCCCGGGAGCACGCTCGGCTGATCTCGCTGGCTGGAGCGTGCTGCGGGGAAGTCCTGCTCTCACGCTAACCCGGCACCACTGCTGGTCGCTCAGCTCCCGTGAGGAACACAGGGCTGTCGACAGCATAGTCAGCTTTTCTGAGCGCTTTTGTAACCGTTCTGCGTGTCTCCTGAAAGACCAGGTTCTCGGCCAGGAATGTCTGGCAGGGTGGAGGGAAGGAGCCTCTTTCATTTTGTAATCGATTTGAACACCAGAGAAAACTTGGAAGTGGTCCCAAGTCTAACATTTCTCCGTATGTGGTGAGATCGAGCTTCCAGGGCTTGGATCTCCTCCCATTGCGGTTTTCCAAGCAACATCCTTATTGTTTAAAAAACCCATCTGGTGGCTGCTCAAGAGATCCCAGCCAGGGAGGATGGGAGGCGGCTTGTCAAAGTGCAAAGATAGAACAATTGATTTGTACCTTGATGCTTCATAGGATTGTGAGATTCTCCGGGTTTGAAAAGGTCTTACCGCCTGAGGTGGCAGATGCCTCTGATCCTGGCCAAATTGTTGGTAGCGGGGAAAGAGGTTTTAGAGAATTCCTGTAGGGAGAATTGAGGTCCTCTTAAGGGACTTGCACATTTCTGAAGATGAGATGCTGCGGTACCTATTTGGTGGATGTACAGATTTTGTAATGTTTGATGTGTTTTTAACACTGCGGCCATTGAGACCCTCTTTACTTTGGGCTCTACCAAAAGAAAGATTTCTGTGATGGAGGATTTGAGAGACAGGTGACCCGAGAGCAAGTGGAGCCCCTGTTTAAGTTCCCAGGTGATTTTCTCGAGGACCCAGCTCAGGATCCCAGAACCTTGGCTTCCTGAAATCATGAACGTTCCTTGAGGAGGCAAAACCTTTCCTCCTTTTAGGCTTATGTTTCTAAATGTGTCACATCACTGACACAACCAAGACCTTGGATTTGCTTCATTCTTCGAAGGGCAAGATTACATTCCAAATACAGACCCTGGTCTGTGACTCAGATTAGGACTCCAGGGTCTATGGCTTGTGACCTTTATGACGGGACATCCCTTAATGCTGAATAAAGACCGCAGCTGCCAAGGCCGGAGACGGAGCAGTTTGACACGGTCCACGTGCCATGGTTACACTTTATAAGATGGATACTGGAGCCATTCTTTTCATGAGACATTTTATTTCTGTAACCTCTACACATTTAGCAGAGTTCATTGAAATCCATGAAAATTTTCAGAAGCTCTACCTATTTAAAAAAATCTATCACCAGTTTTATATAAAGATATAAAATCAAACCCCTAAATAAAATTTAAGGTAGTCAACTTTTGATGTCCTTTGCTAAATGTGCTTGAAAAGCCAGTCAATTCCTTCAAAAGTTAACAAGAAATAGAGAAGGGAGGAAACAGTTAGAAAAAATAAAAGTCTGATTTCATTGAACATAATGTCCTCAGGTTCCTCCATGTTATCACATATTGCAGAATTTCCTTTTTTAAGGCTGAATATTATTCCATTGTACATATATAATGCATTTTATTTATCCATTGCCGGTGGACATTTAGGTTCTTGGCTATTGTGAATAATGCTGCAATCAACATGGGAGTGCTAATATTTCTTCAAGATACTGATTTTGCTTATTTTGCATGAATACCTGGAAGTGGGATTGCTGGATCATATGGTATTTCTATTTTTAATTTTTTGAGGATTCTCCGTACTATTTTTCCATAGCAGCTACACTATTTTGCATTTCTACCAACAGTGCACGGGGTTCCAATTTCTCTACATCCTTGCTGACACTTGTCATCTTTTGTGTTTTTTATAATAAATATCATGAGAGGTATTAGGTGCTATCTCATTGTGGTTTTGATTTGTATTTCCCTGATGATTAATGATATTGGGCACGTTTTTATGTACCTACTGTCCATTTGTATGTCTTCTTTGGAGAAATGTCTATTCAAGTCTTTAGCCCATTTTTTAATCAGGTTATTAGTTTTTTTGCTATTGAATTGTAGGACTTCCTCATATATTTTGGAAATTAACCCCTTACACTAAATGAAATAAGTGAAATCATGGAAGGAAAAATACTACATGATTTCACTTATATGAGGTATCTAAAATAGTCAAGTTCATAGAATCAAAGAGACTGGCAGTTTCCAGGGGCAAGGGTGGGGGAAGGTAGAGTTGCTAATCAGTTAGCATCAAATTTCAGTTAAGCAAGGTGAATAAGTTCTCGACATCTGCTATAAAACATTGTAACCATAGTTAACAACACTGTATTGTATACTTAAAAATTTAAGAGGGTAGATCTCATATTAAGTGTTTTTACCACCTGAAAGTTAAAAAGAATAAAATGACCCTCAAAAAAATAAATAATTTATACTGAGGGTAAAAGTAAAAAGAATGTATTTTGTGTGCAAAGGATGAATGTATTTAAACAAAAACTTTTTAATTTGTAACAATTTTTTTAAAAGCCGAATGGAAATTGCTTTACCATGTACCTGTATATAAATAGACATTTTCTGTGGCTGATCCTTCCAAAAACATAAAAAGCTGAGTAATTGCATTAAAAATAGGATTTACTTCATTCAGCAAAGTGAACCTTGAGAATATATCTAAATTATTCTCATTGGCCAACATTTATCTGATAATTTTGGGGGTCTTCTATAAGCCCAATTGGATGGATGCCTGACATCTAGGCAGCAGGAGATGGAATCTAACTAGAGATGGTTTTCACTATTTTGCTGCGCAATCCACCACTGCACTAAATTGACACACTTAATTTAGTGGATACGGTTTCTCCAATTTTTTTTGGCACTTTCTTCAGTATTGCACAGATAATCAATTTGATAAATATTTACGAAGTGTTTGCTTCATGCCAATTACGGCTGGAGAAGCTGCTCTGAGGGAATCCAGTGAGTTAGAAGAGCCTGTAGAAGCTCTTTTCTGACATGATAGTGGTCAGTTGACCAGTTAACCAAAAATATTGGTTGAAGTGGTTAAACATCAAAAAATTATACTTAGGTGCTTTAAACATTTTGTTTTAACTTAAGCTATGAAAGTTATAGTTTTTCCACCAATTTTGTGATGGAGAGGAAAAGCCTTCTCTTGAAGGGCAAGTGTCTGCCAACTGGACTTCCACATAACCATCCTCATGCCAAGCACACCTACAACAAGGTTTTGGATCCAATTTCTTGTATACATATGTGCATATGTATATGGACAGGAACATAAAAGACTCTTGTGAAGCAGCCTGGGAGCAGATTTTTGTGATTTATTCTTCATCTTACAGTTGTCTTGTGCACAGCTAATTTGATAATCTATTTTAGCTGCTAGCTAAATCAGCTCACATGAAAACAACCACTTTGCTTATGTAACCACATGTATGAATTGAAATAACATGTACCACTGACATCAGTAAGTTGAGAATAGATACTCTTAACCCTTGGTGAGCATGCCCTGCTCCACCGATGGGAGCAGACACGTGTGGGTGATCAGAGAGCACTCTGCTTAGCCCAAAGATCCAGGACACACAAGTGTGAAGCAGTGTGTCTCTCAAAGGATGCGGATAGCTTTGGCTGATCCCATTCCACCCAGGGGGGTTGGCCAAGGGAAGATCTCTGTAGACAAGGGCACAGGGGTGGCCTGCAGGGCGTGTAGAGGAGAAGACAAGGTGGGCCTCTCTTGGAGAGATACCAACATTAAACAGCAAGCAGGGGAGTTGATGAAAGATATTCAGGGGCACATGAGGCAAACTAGGAAAAGATGGCTCCAGGGAAGCATTTAGATCCTCTCTTCATAATTCTCTCCATCTGGGTTCATCTCTTCTCCCAGGCTGGCAGTGATCTGATGTCAGGGGTGGCATCTTGTGCACTGTTGTATCTTCTCCTTTTGGTCCATTACCTGGCATGTGGGAAATACGTATTTTTGAATGAATTAAAGTGCATATATTTTTTTTTCACATATTTTTTTTTTTCACTGGTATTGTTGACAAAGAACAGATATCTTTATGCACGGTAGGTCTCTCGTGTGGAAATCACAGGTCAGCAAACTGGGCCATCAGATCTTCTGCATCTCAGCTTACCCCAGCGAGGGCATGTATATAAACTGAGATCATTGCTCAGTTCACAGTGTGTGGCCAGCCACGCATGCCTAGGCAGGTATCCTGGTGTCTCTCTGGTACAGAGGGGTGGGGAAGATGACAGGTATTATCACATTGGACTCAGGTATGATGATATGAAAAATAGAAAAGCCACAATTTTTCATTAGTTTGAAGACTTTAATCCAGGATATTCTAAAAGTCTTGGATGGTTCCCAGTGGCTCTTAACACACTCACTTATCTCTAAGGAACAAAAACACTTAGACCATTAACACTGGAGTACTTAGAGTGAGAAAGCAAGTCTAATCCTCAGAAGCTTGGAGTTTAAGAACTATAATGTCACAGTTAATTATCACAGTTAAGATCAGTGTTCATTTATTATTTAGTGAATGTTATTAGCGTCTGTTATTTGCCCAGTTGATCTTCATTCACTAAGTGAGCAAATCCTCACCCTGTCCGTTCCTCCACGCACTCATGACTGTGGATCTGCTCTGTGAGGACTGGTGTCGCCCTATGTCACCTTTTGTATTTAAGACTTGATTTAAGTTAGTGTGATACGCTAGCCCCTGGAGCCTAAGCATCCCTCTCTCCTTCTCCTTGGACAGCTTGGGGATGAACCACGATGACGACCACTCGTCCTGCGCCGGCAGGTCCCACATCATGTCGGGAGAGTGGGTGAAAGGCCGGAACCCCAGCGACCTCTCTTGGTCCTCCTGCAGTCGAGATGACCTTGAAAACTTCCTCAAGTAGGTCCTTGAATCATTCTATAAAATCGGTACAACAAAAAGTACTTCCGAAAGACAGAATTCAGTGTGAGGAGGAAAAATGAATCTCTTTCCGAATTCTCAGCTGGCCTGAAGAGGTGTTAGGACGGAGTCCCCTGTAACTGGCAAGAACGTCCTGCCCCATGTGCATCTGGTACGGTGTGCTGCTGCCCTTGAGGGGGAGGGAATCTGCCAGGGAGGTGGGGAGGGAGTGTGTCTGTCTCACCGTTACCTTCTTCCCACAAGGCATCCGCACCTTTCCAGGCTCAGGCTTCTGTGTCAGAATTGGCCATCTGGTCGCATAGCTTTGTCAAACAGAGTCTGTACCAGGGACAGTGCAGATTAAGGCGTCAGAGCTGTGGAGAGTTGATGTACAGACCCTGATCACTCCTTAGTGGTGATGCTACGTCCACCTCGTTGAGACGGCAGCGAGCCCCTGAGTCTCACCTGCACATGAGCTTTGCCGTCCAGCAACACATTCGAGTGCCCAGTGAATTCGGGGTCAGGTGGAAAAGGCATCATTCTTGTTCTTCTTCCATGAGGTTTCCTGTTGATGGGGAAATCATTTCAGTGGCTTAAAAATGAACTCATGACTTTCAATATAGTGTACTTCCCACTGAGGATTTATTATCACCAAATCTTAATCAATTGTCGTAAGTCCCCGCCTTATTTCACTTTACCCGGAAGAGTCAGTGCAGCAAGACGGGGCACTTTCATTTGCTCATATACACTGTGCAGGTCCCGCTGGAGACAGGCAGTGTGTCTGAACCTGGGAAAGGTGGGCCAGCGTCAGCTGTGTGTACTTGCATGCATGTAGCTCCTTTCCCCAAAAATGTTGGCAAGTGGCTGGGTTTTCTTTTTACAGCTATCTGCCTTGTTTTAGGAATTGAAAAATAAAAGCATTTAGGTATATAACCTCCTAGCAGAGCCCCATCCTCACAGTCCCTGGTTCAGTGTTTTGGAGATAGTACCTCTCGTTGTAAATGAACATTCCCATCCTGGTTGAAACTCTGAAATCCCTGGCAGATGTGTCACTTGCCATTTTTCAGTGGTGCCAGGGGGTGCAGTCAGGTGAGACACCAAGTCCATTGAATCTGCTGAGGTCCAACAATAACTCAAAGAGAATCTGTGGAGTTGGAATGAGCACTTTGATTTCATTTAAAATAAAACAACCCTAACTTGTACTTTATTCCTAGTAACTTTTGCTCAAAGCCATATTCTAAGAAAATATCATAGTGATCTATTTCGAAAAGTTTTTCATCAAAGAAAGCTTTCAGACCCCCCAAGACAAGTCCATTAGCCTCACGGATGTTATTCCCAGGCCCCTCCCGGTCGCCAGGCGCTCATCACCTTCAGGGCCAAGATCCACACCTGGCCATGTGGAAAAAGAGCAGAATCCATGTGTCCGGTGCCTGAGTCCTTTTGCCATAAATAATTTGGAGGGACATCTTTCTTGGTGACAAAAGAAACAAAAACCTGGGCAGTATATTTGCAAGTCACCCTGTCTCTTGGCTGTTTCAGGTCAAAAGTCAGCACCTGCCTGCTGGTCACGGACCCCAGGAGCCAGCACACGGTGCGCCTCCCGCACAAGCTGCCAGGCATGCACTACAGCGCCAACGAGCAGTGCCAGATCCTGTTCGGCACCAACGCCACCTTCTGCAGAAACATGGAGGTACGCGGCCACCAGAGGGCTGGCTCGGGACAGAGCGCGGGCCCCGCCCTCCCTCAGCAGACCCGGCTTCTGCTGGAGACGTGGATATTCACACCCAGCACACGCACACACGCACGTGTACCCGTATATACGTGTAAGCTCACACACATTCACATACGCAGACATGCAAATACACACCCTCACAGGCCTCTGTACATGTGCCCCCCAGAGAGCCCACATGCATACACACCCACACATGCAACTGCATGCACATGGCCATACACAGGCAGTTTGCAGGGGGTGTTTTAGCGTTACTAGTATGAAAACCTTCAGACACTAGAGAAAAGCAATTAACTCATATTTGGAAGTGACAAAATGTCACCTGACTTCCAACCCTGCACAGATAAGGAAGAGAGCTAAAAATTGTTAAATGTTGAGAATATCAGATTGAAGATATTTACCAAGTAATAAATTGATTGTATGTTAATAGTGATAATAACCCCATTAAACAGTCACCATTTATTTAACAGTGGCCATGGATTTGGTCCTAAAGCTTCCAACATGCATAGTCCCAATCAGTCCTCACCGCTGCTCCCTAGATCCCATCCTAGTTGACAGACAATGACACCAAATCAAACTAAGTGATCATTCAAAATGGTTTTGTTAGTAAGTAGTAAAGCAAGGATTCGAACTCAAGCCTCTTCACCCCCAGAGTGCACACTTTTTCGTCGTGCTGCAAACAGCAGGGTCCATAGCTTGCCAGGTTCTAGAGCTGGGGGTGCCAAGAGGAACATGCTGGATTCCGGGGCAGGGCAGTCTCCCTGTCCGTGGCATCTGTGTAGCAGACAGGGAGACCCGGGCCCCGGGGAAGGCCAGAACAGCATGCGGTCCAGCTGGCACTAGGCGGTGGGACTTGGCTAGAGGAACAGAGTCCTGGGGCAGGATGCGGACAGAGTGGGGGAACCGGCTAGGGATGTGTGGGACTCAGGAGCCACCCTCAGGGAGGGTTGTGCCAGCACTGGCACTCAGGAGCGTGTCTGGTGCCAGGGAGGATGTGTGGAGCGAAAACTCAGGATGGGACCAACAACAAGGCACACGGGTACACGAGCATCTGCCTCCAGAATGAGGCCCTGGGATGCCGGTTAGCTGGGACTTCCGGAGATGAGATGCTGTCTCTTGAGTGCTTCCTGTCTAAGCATGAGTTGGTTTAGGAAACTGGGGCAGCACCTGCAGGTGGGCATTGCCTGCCATTATTTGGGGTGCGGGAAAGGGCAGTGCCTCAAAATCAGGCTGGTGCCTCTTGCTGGTTCTTTCCCCAAAGGACATTAACCCACAGCGTGGTCTGGTTACTTTTCTGCCATTCATCTGGGGAGTGTGCCAGCAGGGGACCTTCCAGAGGACCAGCGGGCAGCTGCCCCCCACTGCAGTCCTCCACTAGGTGCCCTGTACCTCCTTCCCCCAGCAGAAGGTTGAAGGAGATGTCGTGAGCCCAGGATTTACCATCCCAGCAGCCCGTCACGATGCCCGATGCTGCCATCAGCCCCTGCATGGCTTGACTGCTAAGGCTCTTGTTCCCATACACAGTGCCTGCAAGGGGCATCTGTTTGCCTGTCCCCAGCTTTCAGTCCCTAAAATGAACTGATGCACAGATATGTCCAGAGAGAACCAGTTTCAGGGGATCCCTTGGTGGCATGCAGGCAGCACGAGATCTTGTGGATGGGATGCCCAGGGAGGACACTGAGCATTCAGGAAGAACAGAAGGGCCCTGGTCCCCCCACATGGAGAAGAGGAAAGGGCCCAGCTGAGTGAAGGGGCACAGAGTGGCCACTCTGCCCACTGTGGGCTGGTGAGACGTGGCAGGCCAGGCTGAGCTGGCCCTGCAGGGGTAGGATTAATTGGGGGGGAGATGGACAGAGAACGCTGCTCCCTGAGAGCGGGGGCCATTTCCCCTTCCAGGAGCCAGGCAACTGTACCCCAGTTGGGTGAAGAGGGACAGAGGGGACAGACACATGTGCTGGGGGCCCATGGTCTCCCCGGCCAGACTCTTCCCTTGCACTGTCACACAAAGCCCTGACTGCAACCCTCGAGGCAGGGGCTTTTTAACCCCATCTGAACAGATGAGAAAACAGAAGCTAAGAGACACAAGCTAATGGGCCAGGGCCAGGCAGAAAGGGGCGTTCTGGAAAGCAGGGTTGGGCACGTCTCGGAGGAAAGGAAGGCTGCCGCCACTCAGAAACAGACCCCAAAGGGGAGGAAGGGGACATAGTATCTTATTTTTCTTCATTAGCATCTTTTCATATGAAGAGAACAATTAGAGGCCAACAGTAGTGATGAGCTCAGCTTTGTAGCTCCTTTCTCCCTAGAAGCTCAAAATCTGACTATGGATAAAGTGAGATCCTCCCATTTCTGTTACGACGAAGTTGAACATCTATTCATACGGCTCACCAGGAACTGCAAAATGTGCTTTCCTACTTGCTTTTGCCTTGAGGGTTTCACCAGTAATAAAACATAAAATAAAATGGCATTTTCCTCCCCAATAGTCAGCAGGAGTGATTACTTAGGGGAGTGAAGTAGTGACAGTCCCCTCCACGGCCACCGTCTCAGCTGGTCAGTGGTGAGTGTCCTGCTCGCAAGGCTGGTGATGCTTCCCTTAGAGGAATCTGACAGTGGGATGGCAGTGACTGTTCATGCTCTAGAAGATGTCACACTAACGCTCTTTTGCAATACTGGAGAAGAAGAGGCCGAAAGCCAGGTGCCTCCCTGTGACTTGGAGCCTGCTGCCCTGGGCATGGCACACGTGTCTGAATTGAATCCAGACGAAGACAAGGCCACACTTCTGGACTCCAGGGCTCCCTGTGTCATCAATCTGCTCCTTCTGTGCTTTTATAGGTCTGTGTTTCGGTCGATGCCCAGGGTAGCAAGAGAGCGTGCGTGTGCTACCATCATTCCTCGACTCTTCCTGCAGCGCTGCCCTGTTGATGCGGGCGTGTGCCCCTCCCCTCCCGGGCTACATCCTGTTCCACATTCGCCTTCGCTTACTCTGTTCCGGCTGCGCTGGCCATCTGCTCTTCCCAGACCCGTCAGGGACCCCCTGCTTCGTGCTGGCTGTTTCCTCTGCCCCACCGCTCTTCTTTCAGTTATCCACGTGATTCATTCCCTCATCTTTTTTGAGTTTTGTTTTTAAATGTAACCTCCTCCATGAGGCCTACCCTGACCACCCTACTTAAGATTATAATCTGCACCCTCCCCTCTTCACCCCTGCAATACCCACGTCTCCTGATCTGCTGAGGGAAAACACTGCTTTCAGACGTTTACCATCTTTTAACATGCCACAGCTTACTTGTTTGTCATGACTGTTGCTTTGATAATCTCCCTCTTCTAGATTGTAAACTCTTCAAGGGCAGCAATCTCCACTTTTGCTCACCAGTGTTCCCCTCAGTGAAACACTATGAGCAGTGCCTGGCACATAGGAGGTGCTCAGCAAGTATGTGTCGTGCTGGGATCCAGCCATGACCCTGATATTAATAGCAAATTTTTCAAGTCTTCCTTACGTAGCTTTGAGCCTGTGGACAAGCTCAGAGCTGAGAGAGAAACCCGTAGAGCCTCCCTGTACAATAGATTACTCTCTCAGCCTGATTTCACGTCTCTGTCTGCTTCACCAACATAACATGTAAGACTTTGCCAAATGCCTTGGAGGGGTCCGTATAAACCATTCCTGTGGCTTCTGCCCAGGACAAGAAACCATCCAAGGCAGTGAGTTTGGGCCTGAGTGACTGCAGCCTGATTCCTAGTGATCATCTCTCCTTCTCTGTGCCTTAGAGTCCTTATGGGTAAAATCTCAGGCCTCTGGTGAGTTAATACATGTAAAGTGCAAAAAAATGAATGTGTCATACAGTAAGCGCCCAATTAGGTGAGCTGATATCTGCGTTATTGTCACCTTTCTGGATAACACCGATTTTGTCTGTTGGGGGACAGAACTGGTTTATCTGTGTAGCTCCAGAATCAGCATTTCTCTTTATTGAACTTCCGGGAACTATGGAAAATTCAGCATCATCTGAAACCTGTACTGCTCATGGAGCCAGAGACACTCAGAACCAATTGGAATGGTCTTTTAACCCAGTACCGTAATTGATCTTCATAGCCATTATTACTCTTTCATGCCATTGAGGACTGAAATTGATACCATGTAATGAAATGACAGTGGCCCCTAAGTTGTTTTTAAATTTCTTATCCCAACTTTTGCTTTCGGCCCAGATGGAATAGAAAGAAATGGATTTACTCTCCCATCTGAAACAATTTAAAAAAAAAAACATAAAATGTATGAAACCATGATTTTCAGGACGTTGGACATCAAGCAATGAAGGCCTGTGATCCTTGGGAAATGTGAAACAATGAGGTGAGCCCCACGGTCACCCTGGCCCACTGTCTGGGCAGTCTCCAGGCTGCAGCACAAGGAGGGAGAACTGCAGGAGCAGCACTTGTCCTGGGTGGCAGAAATGGAGCAGGCTCCACAGAGAAGCTGAGGCAGCTACCCTTGACGAGGCAGAGGACCACAGAAGAAAGAGCTGCACAAAGAAAATCCTCAGAAATCTGCAGAGTCCTCCTTAAATGTTTAGCTTAATGGTCAGCACGTGTGTGAACAAGCTACCCAAGGCCAGGAAAAGAACCATCTGGAAGGGTGAGAGGGAACCTTCTCTGGAGCTCACATAGGCATCAGGTAGGGCACACGGAGGGTTTTGCTTCAGTCACATGGAAAAATTAGCCCCACATTAAATGCTGACCTGGTTCTACCTAATAAAGCTCAAAAGCAATATCTAAAAGGATAAAACTGTTTCTAAGAAATTTAACCAAGTCCTAGAACAAAGCTCAGATATATTTGTAGAAGTACAAAATTATTCAGCGCTCAATAAAATAAAATCACAATGTCTAGCATCAAATAAAAGACTACCAGGCATGCAAAGAAACAGGAAAATATATCCATAATTTGAGGGAAAATTAATCAAAATTAAACTAGAAATGACACTGGTGATAGAATTACCTGTGTCAAGGATATTAAAACAGTAATTATGACCATACGCCGGGTTCAAGAAGGTAGCAGAAGATTAGACATGTGCAGTAGAGACATGGAAGATGTTAAAAAAGATCCAAAGGGAATTTCTAGGAAGAAAAACTATAATGTCTTAGATGAAAAATACACTGGATGGGATTGATGGCAAATTAAACATTGTAGATGAGAAGACTGGTGAACTTGAAAATGAAGCAATTAAAACTATCCAAAATGAAACACAGAGGGGGGGAAAAACACATTATCAGTGAGCTGTGGTTGTTGAATCTGGTTTGCTAGTATTTTGTTGAGGAATTTTCCATCCATGTTCATCAGTGATATTGGCCTATGGTTTACTTTTTTTATTGTGTCTTTGTCTGGTTTTGGCATCAGGGTGATTCAGTCTTCATAGAATGAGTTTCGGAGTATCCCTTCCTCCTTGATTTTTTGGAATAGTTTCAGTGGGATTGGTATGAGTTCTTTGAATGCTTGTAATTCAGCAGTGAAGCCATTCGGTCCTGGGCTTATCTTTGATGGGAGACTTTTTAGTACTGTTTCTATCTCCATACTGGTTATTGGCTTGTTCAGGTTTTGGATTTCTTCCTGCTTTAATCTTGGTAGGTTGCATATGTCTAGGCATTTATCCATTTCTTCTAGGTTTTCCAATTTATTGGTCTATCGTTGCTCATAGTAGTCTCTAAAGATCTTTTGGATTTCTGCAGTATCAGTTGTCATGTCTCCTTTTCCATCTCTGATTTTGTTTATTTGGACTTTCTCTCCTTTTTTGTCAGTCTGGCTGAAGGTGTGTCAATTCTGTTTGTATTTTCAAGAAATCAACTTTTCGTTTTGTTGATCTTTTATATTGTTTTTTGGTTTTAATTTCATTTATTTTAGAGACATTGTCTCTAAAAAAATAAGAGTTTTAAAACAGAGTAAGTAGTAACTACATGGGTAAACATATATCTTACTATACTTAAATGTTTTTAAGAGATCATTGACTATTTAAACAAGTGTTTTCTACAAAATAATACGAACGTAGTTGTAGTAGATCTTTATAATCTGTTCCCCAGAACTTGTGAATGTTACTTTATGGTGATAGGGACTTTGCAGGTGGGGTTCAGTGTCTTGACATGGGGAGATTTCCCTGGATTATCTGGGTGGGCCTAATGTACGCAAAGGAGACTCCTTAATAAGAGGTCCCTGGTGCCAAAAAGATTGGGGACCACTGCCATGTAGCCTAAGTGTGTAGTAGGCTAAACCATGTAGGTTTGTGTAAGTACACTCTATGATGTTCATACAGTGATGAAATCACCTAACAGCACATTTCTCAGAAAGTATTTCTGTCATTAAATGATGCATAACTGTATACTATTATAAGATTTTTATGCTGTCTATAAGATGTAATAATAAAACATAAAGTCAGCCTATGATGAGTTAAAAATGTAGAATATCAGCTGTAAAGCAACCAATAAATAACAACAAAGAGTATAGTTATAAGCCGGCAAAGGAAATAAAATGTCATCATATATTATTTATCTCTGTGGCTAAGCACATTAGAAGTAGATTACGTGGGTGAATCACAAAGGCACATTAATCATTTATCCTCCATTCCGCTGAGAAACATGCAATCCACATTACGTTAGGGTTCTTGACATGCTCTGTTTAGGTGTGGGTCTTCTGAGGCTCCATGACCATCCTGTGTCTCCAGGTGGACAGCGCTGATTGTCCAGTCTGCACATAAATAATCCCACCAGTGACAGCATGACATCTCAAGATATCTCCTGTTATTTCAGAGGGAACTGCGATGCAAATTCTCAATGATACTCTTCAAATCAACTTTCGGCCCCCTTTAATAGGGGAAAAAAACAAAACCTAAATGCCATAAAAAAGAAAGAAAACTAGTCCTGGCCAGGAGTTTTAGGGGAATGAATATTGTAAAGAAATTACAACTCCAAAAATCTAGAGGAATCTCTTCTCCTAAAAACCACATTCACGCATGGGAATTGAGAGTACTGTCTGTATTCCCGAGCCCTGGGCTTCCCCAAAGTCTGTGTCGATGAGAACTGTCAAGCCTCTTGCTGCTCCTATCCTGTTCAAAGCCCTCGGTGGCAGCTTGGAAAAGCACCTACACATGAATGAGGTAACTGTTTGGGGGTGTGTGTGTGTCTATCTGTCTATGACTCTCTTGTCTTAAAATTTTCTGGAACTCTTAGCCTATTACAAAAAAGAAAATAATAATGATATATAATAGAGGTTGGACCCTGCCAAGGGAATTAAACCATAAGACACACTAGTGCTAAAGAGTTGAACATTTTCTGTTTATTTTTCTAGAATACAGAGCATAAAAACAAGAAGAAAAACTGAATAGATAATATTTTGAGAAAAATACCAGCCATGATGCTAGAGGTGGGAAGTTTTCATTTTGCTGCTGCCTCTTCTCAGGAACAAAAGCTTATCTGCCTAGAGATAAGCCCAGACTATTCCTGGGAGAGATTGAGGCCTCCCCTTGTCTCAGGAGAAGGAGATCGTGTTTCTCATCAACACACCTTTGTTACTGTTCTAAAGCAGGGCTGCTTTACTGGGGTCCTTTGGATAGATTTTAGAGAATTTGTGAACTGGGATAGGAAAGACATTACACTCTTATTTTTCTACAACTTCTAATCGAGGTTAGAATTTCCTTCGGTGGAGAATGTTAGCAATAAACCGCAGTAGTCTCAGCCGTGCCCACGACTGGTCACTGTTATTAGGAATCACAGGTATTTTCACACCACGTAACTGTTGTGGCTGACATCTCAAAATATCATTTAGAGCCCCACTACTTCAACATTACAGTGGTTGTTAGACCAGGGCCAGATCTTGTGCAGTGTGCTGGCAAGCACGTACGTGACCATATTACAAATGTAGAGTTGTTTTTGTATTTTGAAAACTTATTTTCAATTTAATTGTTTTCTCGGTGACCGTATGAATTATAATTATGCATGGACAAACGTACTCTGCGAAAGGGATTCATAAGGCTCCCCCAGATGCCTTGGAGCACAGAAAGGCCAGGTGCGTGGTGTGGTTTCGAGTGCAAACCTCCTTCTGACCGGACTTCCCTGGAGGGGGTTCTTCTGGCACTCATAGTATCTTAAGCCCAATCAAAATTAAAAACCATTTCCTTACTCAAAGGTGTGGGGTAAATAACTTTGGAAAAACATTGCTACAACTGCTTTGGGAGCAGCCTAGGTTCTGCTATTAACCAGCTTCTTTGTTTTCTCAAACATTTGCATACCAGAGAACCAACAAAAATTAAAAAACAGTCCCTTTTAATGTTTAGGGCCCTTGGGGCCCCCATACCACCACCGTCAAATCTTTCATGTCTGTCTGCAGAATGCCAGTATTGTAAGGCTCAAAGCTGTCTATGGAAATATGAGCTACAAAAAAAAAAAAAAAATTGGCATCAATAGCTGGCATTTGTTGTAGAAGTTATTGGCAAATACAGCTGTCTCCTCTTTTAGCCAATGGTAATGTGTTGTTTTTAGTTCAATAAAGCATTTCAAGAAGGTCCAAACGTAAAAGTTATAAACACTGGATGGTAAATATTTATTAGAAAGGGGAAATGAACTTTATGCAATTAGCCCAATCAGTCTTTTTTATGATTACAAGTTCCTCCTGTCCCCGTTGGCAAAGTCACTGCAAAGCAAAGTCACTGTTTAACACGACTTTCGAGCTATTTCAGTTCAGATATTCTGCCAGGTGACACAGGGTGGGAGGGCCCAATGTGGGCATCATCCACTCAGAGGAAGAGTGTGGCATTGCTGCTGGGGACCGGGACAGAAGGGGAGACGGGGCAATGTGCTGGGAGTGATCGCTGCCTCACAAAGCCCCCACCCCTTTCTCACACGAAGGGGGTATGCATCTGCCGTGCCACCACCACACCGGCCTGGAGGGTCTCAGGTGAAAGATGCTATTAATGACCACCCACCCCTACACCCTACCTGCTTCCCAGCAACACCTTCTGCCGTGACTGCTCCAAAGCCCGCGCCTGGCTGCCACTCAGCAGTGCCCAGCAGGGGCGTACACCAGCCCTATTAGTTGCCGTGAGCACAGGTGTGCTCATTCACAAGGAACTGAGGTGTGCACATTATGCCTTTTTTTTTTTTTAAAGAACATTCTTGAGCACGGAAGCTGTAAGCTAGTTGTTTCAGGAAGATGAGTGTCTAGAATAGTCATAGGCATTAGAGAATCTTTGCACTCTACTCTACCTAACGTTCCTTCCTTTGCTCTTTTCCACTTAACTCTCACAGCCTTTTGGCACAGCAGGGAGGTGCCGGCCATGTCGCACAGTGGTGAAGGAGATGGGCTCTCAGTCAGCCGTCCAGGGGCCTGTCCTGCCTCTACCTCTTGAACAAGTTACATAGGCCCTCCCTGCCTCAGTCTTCTAATCTGCAAAATGGAGAAATAAATTCTACTTACACGTTATAGGGTCATCACGAGAGTGAAGTAACAACTGAATTAGAGTGCTTAGCATGTAGCAGGCCAATGCTACACGCTCAGTAAATGTTAACTAGCATCGTTTCTCCGTCACCTTGTGGCCTGGAGCCGGTGGGAGAGGTGGAGTGTGTAGCTGAAGATCACCTTGGCCAGTCCTTCTTTCTCTGTGCTCCCCTCACCTTTCCTCCTGGCACTCCGGGAGCCTATCACCCCAGGGATTCCTCTCCAGCTTCCAGTATCTCTCTTTCAGCAAACTCCCAGTCCCCAGGCTGGAACATCTCCTTCTGTTCTCTCCTCAGTCCTGCGAAGATTCCCGTGGGCATCTGGCTGGGGGGAGAAATTCCTGTTGTATCCAGGAAGCTCAGGGTGTCAAAATTCCACCTTGGGACAACAGAGATCTTTTCTCTGATGTGGGTGGTTTCTAACCTGGTCGGTGGTTAGAGTCCTCCAGAGACTGTTAGAAGTTTTTGTGCCCTACTCCAGATTTTGTCTTAAAATTTGCAGGGGGGTGGGTTTCAGGCATCTGTCTCCTTATGCAACTTCTCTGGAGGTTCTCACACTCAGCTTGGTTTGGAAACTGCTGACTTAAATGAAACCTGTCCCTTTAACGCCGGTGGCCCTGGCCAGAGTGGGTGGCTGGCCAGTCCCGGAGCCGGCCCTGCCCCTCTCAGACAGACGGGGCTGTACAGTAGTACGTGGACTTGGACGCCAGGCTGAAAGCTGTCCTGCCTGTCTCAGTCTCAGCTTCCTGCCCGGCATCTGCAGCCTCTCTGCAAAGCTGTTGGACTTTGGCAGCCTGTGGCCCTAATTTTCCAGAAGTGTTTAAAAGTTTACAGTAGACTGCCTTGTCAGAGAGGTCTCCAGACCACGCAAGTTGTGTGTTATCTTGCATTGCTCATCCCCGCTGCCGACTGAGTGTCCGGGTGCCTGGGCCCTGCCCTCACCCGGCAGCAACCCCAGCCCCAGCCAGGTGATGGTCTCTGCAGCCCTCAGGAACATGGAAGGAGTGACCCAGCTCGGGACTCAGGAAGCCTTCCAGAAGCGGGGCTGGCATGCCTGCCTGGGGAAGACTTCAAACTGCAGTCGCATTGGTGGAAAATTTGGATTAGTCACTTTTTCATCCAGCCCGTGGCATTTTATTCAATCTCCCTTTTGGCTTGTGTTATCAGCAACACATTTTTGAGGGATTTTACATAACTGTTCCCTTCAGTATCATTTGGAGTTAGAGCTGCTCTACAAACCTTCTGTGGGAGCCCAGGGAGGAAGAGGCAAAGGAACATCAAAACAGCCTTCACAGTCCTGGACAGGGACACCGCCACTTGAAGGCAGGTGGTAGAGGCTCGAATGCACGAACAGTGTTGTCTTTGAGGAGCTCAAACCTTTTTGCATTTTCACAGTACTCCTGAAAAGGAAGCTTGGCACTGGCTTATTCGTCACACAGCCTCTTAAGGAACTGTGTGGCAAAACGTGCTGGGTGTGACTTTCGCCAAACCTTAAACGATGCCAGTGAGGTGACAGATGCTAGAACCGGAGAGCCGTTTTGTCTTCCTTGCTGTCTGCATGGACTGGTGACTTTCTGCTGAAGCTCAGGCACTGCTTCTGGTGGTGGGCACAGGGGGTGGTCTGAGCACCCTGCCCCTGATTGGCTTGGGCAGCTGCCCCGTCATTTATTTCCACCCTGTTCTAGTGCACCGCATTTCACTGAAGTTCAAGGTCACGCCGTCCAGCAATGTTTGCAAATACAATGTTGCAGATGGAGGGAGCAGCCTGCAGCTGAGCACAGGGTGTTGCCTTCCACCGCATACAAGAGAGGAGGGCGAGCGGTCGGGCCTGGCTGGCACGGAGAATGCAAGATCTCAAGGGGAGGAAGAGAGAAGAGGAAAGGCAGTAAAACCAGTGGGTGGGGATCTGTGTTCTGGATTCAGGACAGGTCCCAGCTCTGCAGCTCAGAACAGTCACAGAACTCCATCCTTTTTCTCACCTGCGTAATGTGAATGGTGAGCGTGTGTCTCACGAGGCTGGTGTTAGTAGGACTGAGGGAATCTCTATGAAGTGCTTATATGATACCTGGGCTTGGTAAATGCTTACAGCGTGTCAGCTTTTGTCTCAGCCCTCTGCAGCCTGCCATCGCTTTACTGTTGAGCGTATTCGTTCATGGGTTCATTCATTCACTCACCGTGTCTTTATTGGGTATATATGTGTGTCTTGGAGTTGGTGAATGCTAAGATAGAGTTGCCCCATCCCTTTTTATTTAGGTTGTATTATTTTTTGACTTGTGAGATAATTTTAGCTCTAAAATAGACTTGCAAAAATAGTATATACCTTTCGCCCAACTTCCTGTTGTGTAAACATCTTACCTAATCATAGAACCCTTATTAAAACCAGGAAATTAACCTTGAGACACTACTATTAACCATAGTACATTTGGATTTCCCAGTTTTCTCATTCATGTCGTTTTTCTGAACCAGGATCCAATCCAGGATCCCATTTTGCCTTTAGTTCTCAGGTCTGCTTGGTTTCCTTCAGTCTGTGACAGTTCCTCCGTCTTCCCTTGTCTGTCATGACCTTGACACTTCTGGAGAGTACTGGCCAGTCATTCTGCAATTCAGGTTTGTCTGATGTTTTCTCATGACTAGATTGAGGTTGTACATTATGGGGAAGGAAACCACACAGACGATGTGGTTAATACATCTTATTACTGGGATGGTAACCTTAGTCACCTAGCTAAGGGATCGTCTGAAAGGATTCCCCCCTGTGACTACTGCCTTTGCTTTTGTCGTTACGGTTGAGTTTACCTGTAGCAGTGCTTCCCCACCTCAGCACGGCTTCCTGGGCTGGATAATTCTTTGGGGGCTGTCTCACGCACTGCAGTATGTTTGGCAGCATCCTAGGCCTCTACGCACTGAAGGTCAAGGGCACACCCCTAGTTGTGACAAGTAAAAAATGTCTTCAGACCTTTCCAAGTGTCCCCTTGGGGCCAAAATCACTTCCAATTAAGAACCATTGACCTATAGGTTGGAAGTAGATAAAAGGTCATTTTTGCACATCTGTAATTTTTTTATTAATAGTTTTCTTTACCTGTAACACAGTGTGAAACACAGAAAAGTGCACAAATCATGAGTGTACAGTTATGTGAAATATTTTATCAAGTTAAGTATCTACTTATATCTCATTTTATTAAGAGTTTTAATAAGGAATCATGATTAGATTTTATTAAATGTCTTTTCAGCACTCATGAGGAGACTGAATGATATCTCCCTTTTGAGTTATTAATATGGTAAATTATATCAGCTTATTTTCTAATATTGAACTGTCTTTGAATTCTTGGAGTAAGTAGTTTGGTTATGATCTTCCCTTTGACCTAAGAATTGTATAAAAGAGATTTTTTTAAATTCCAGGTGGTGAGGTTATTTAATCTCTAGTTTTCTTTTTCAAAATCAATTCCTAGTTTTATTTCATTGTGCTGCAGTTCTATTTTCCAGATTTTATTGAGCTTAATGTTTATGAATATTCTGTGACCATGAAAGGTATATTTGTTTTCAGGGTATAGAGTTCTATTAATGAAATCTATCTTAGTATGGCTTTTTCCAGATTTTCTGTATCTTTATGTACTTTTGTCCATTTCATTTGTCATAGACTAAGAAAGGTAAACTCTTCGACTATTTATTTTGTTGTTTTCCATTATATTAAATAAATTTCATTACATGAGATTTAGTTCTGAGCTATTTGGTGCGTAGATACTTGTAATTGTAAGTCACCATTGGGGATTGTAAGTTTGGCAGCATACGAAGTCCGTCCTCGTGTCCTTTCATGCTTTGGGTTCTGGACTGAGGTTTGGCTGACATGAGCAGTGCAATTCTTCTTTGCTTTTATTTTTGACTTTCTGAATCGCATTGTTTTAAGTATTTCTCGTTATATGGTAAGTAGTCTCCCCATAGCTACAGTTTCAGTTACCTTCAGTCAACTGTGGTCCAAAAATGGTAAATGTAAATGTCCAGAAATAAACAATTCATAAGTTTTGAACTGTAGATCATTCTGAGCAGCATGATAAAATCTTGCGCATTTACTTGGTCTTACCTGGGACGTGAATCTTCCCTTTGCCCTGTGTATCCACGCTGTCCATACTCCCTGCGCATTAGTTACTTAGTAGCCTTCTCAATGAGATCGACTGTCATGGTGTCCCAGTGCTTGTGTTGAACTCTTTTTTATTTTTCTTAATCCTGGCCCCAAAGCACAAGAGTAGTGATGCTGGCAATTCAGATATGCCAAAGAGAAGCTGTAAAACGCTTTCCTTACATGAAAAGGTGAGAAGTCTTGACTTAATAAGGAAAGAAAAATAATCATATGCTGAGGTTGCTAAGATCCACAGTAAGAACAAATCTTCTATGCATGAAATTATGAAGAAGGAAAAAGAAATTCATGCTATTTTTGCTATTGCACCTCAAACTGTAAAAGTGACGGCCACGGTGCATGGTAAGTGCTTAGTGAAAATGGAAAAGGCATTACATTTGTGGGTGGAAGACATGATAGAAACGTGTTCTGACTGACAGCAATCAGGTTGAGTACTATCTGCGGTTTTGGGCATGCGCTGGGGGTCTTGCAGTGTATCCCCTGCAGATAAGAGAGAACTATCGTATAGCATATAATTGAGTTTTGGTTTGTGATCTAATCTAGCGGTCCCCAGCCTTTTTGGTAACAGGGGCTGGTTCCATGGAAGATAATTTTTCCACAGACAACGGGAGATAGAGAGGAATGGTTTTGGGATGATTCAAGAACGTTACATTTACTGTGCAGTCAGACCTCTCTCTGATGATAATCTATATTTGCAGCTGCTCCCCAGCCCTAGCATCACTGCCTCAGCTCCACCTGAGATCGTCAGGCATTAGATTCTCATGAGGAGTGCGCAACCTAGATCCCTCACATGCACAGTTTACAGCAGGGTTCATGCTCCTATGAGAATCTAATGCCACCGCTGATCTGACCGGAGGCAGAACTTATGCAGTGATTTGAGAGATGGGGAGCGGCTTTAAGTACAGATGAGGCTTCGCTCACCTGCTGCTCATCTGTTGCTATGCGGCTCGGTTCCTAACAGGCCACAGACCAGCATCAGTCTGTGACCCAGAGGTTGGGGACCACAGATCTAATACAAAAGATTTTTTTATTTTAATAGATGAGTTTAGCTCATTTACTGCTATGTTAGATATATTTGGTCCAAGTTCTCTCACCATATTTTATCTCACACTTTCTGTTTTTATTGCTTCTTTTTTTTCCCTTCTCATTATATTTTCTGGATTTTCCTTGTTTTTTATTTAATCCTCCATGTTTTTATTCTCTTGATGCTTTAGAGATCTCTCCTCATCTTTGGTATTTTGGAATGTATCAAAAACATATCTGTGTTAATGCTCTACTGCTTAACAAATCACCACACAAGGCAGTGGCTTAAAACAACACACATTTGTTATCTCTCAGGTTCCATGAGTCAGGAATGTAGGCATGGCTTGGCTGGGTCTTCTGCTTCATGGTTGTCAACGAGGCTGCAGTCAAGGTGTTGGCCCAGGGTGTGCAGTCTCATCTGAAGGCTCAACTGGAGAAAGATTTGCTTCCAAACTCACTTAGCAGTTGTTAGTAGCACTCAGTTCCTTGCAGGTTGTTGGAATGAGATTGCTTTCTTTCAGGAGAGCTTATATTTGTTTCACCCAAAGCCAGGGACTGCCAGGTAGAAGCCCTGACCTTGCTGCCAGCCCCAGACTTGCTTTTCCCAACTGTAGTGCCAAGACCAGTGCCGGCCGTGAGGGGAACCCACACTTGTATGCGCTCGTCACTGATTGGTATATGTTTGTATGTATGTATAAATATAGCTGTGTATGTATTTCATATTTGTTTGCTCAGATATTTCCTTTACTTCTGGTGAGCTCAGCAATAGGAACTCTGTTTTGTTGCAGTCACTAGCTGTTTTCTACTGGAAGAACAGCCCTGCCTCCCACAGAGTATCTAGTCTACTGTTCCTGGAAGCAGGTGCAGCAGTCAGGCACCCTTCTCTTTAGGACACCCTAACTCCATGAGCATGAGGAAGTACATGCATTTCTACCTCCAGGCTCCTCCCTTCCCTCCACTGCCAAATTTTATTATTTTTCTTCATAGTCAACATTTTTCCTTTAGAAATTCTTATATCTCAGTTTTTAAAATTTCTCTGTTATATTTTTGTTTTTCCCCAGCTAGAAAAGATAAAGAAGTTGGCATATAGAGAGGCAGCTGCCATGTTCCTGCCTCAGCCCACCTTCTTCCCAGGGAGTTCCTCTCTCTACCTGGTCTGCCTGGTCTGGGTTTCTGTCATTTGCATTCTGTCCTCTGACTCCAGTCCCCGCATTGGTTTCAGTCAATACCTTGATCAGTGTTTGCTGCTAGTCATTTGCCGTGGGTTCGCCAATCATTTCTTAGTTGACTGAACATCATCCTTTGGTATTTTCTCCAAAAAAGGATTTTACTATTTGTAAGTTCAAAAATGTTTTTCTGTCGCCTAAATACTTAAGTGGTGTTAGTTGATACACACTTCCTGGGCCACATGTTCGTTCCTTCCTTGTGTCCTATCAGCCTCACCCATCGCCCCTGGAGTGATGCAGGTGGGAGACAGACATCTGCATGCAGCCTCACTCTTTTCCCACTATCCGAGACTCGATCTCTTTGCCTGGATGCCAGAAGGATTTTTGGCTTTGCCTTTGAAGGGCAGCAACTTATCAGGACGTGCTGGGACTGGATTCATCAGCCTCTGCCATTTTCTCCTGGAACGGGGCTTTGCTTTTCAATATGAGCCTGAGATCATCTTTCAATTCAGGTTAGGGTCTTGAATTTCTATTCAAATACCTTTTCCATGGTATTATTTTAGTTCTCTTCTTCAAGAGTCTTGTGCTTCTGACTCAGCTTGGGCTCCTTGACTTTCACAAACATCTCATTGGAGACTTGGAGAAAATGTAAGAGAAAGCCCCATCCTATGTGCCGTCTGGGGCTGTTGGGGGACTCAAGATGACAAGCATCAGAGCACTTTGTCATTCGCAAAGTATGACATGAGTGCCAGGTCTGGATCTAGCAGGCATCACAGTGACTACAAGCGTTCATGTATCCACTCTGTTTGTCCTGTAGTGAAAATCAATCACAGGAACAATCACTTCTTGGTTTGGGCACACAGAGCAGTGCTGGTGGCTGAGCTTGGGGCAGAGCCTGTAGTTCTAAAATCTTCTTTGCAGCTCATTGCCCTTTTCTGATATACCATTGTTCTAATATACCTTGTTCTGATACACCATTGTTCTAATATACCTTATTCTAATATACCACAGTTTATCCATTCTGCTGTTGATGGGCATTTGGCTTGTTCCAACTTGGAACTAATACAAATAGTGTTGCAATGAACTTTCTTAACAATGTCTTTGGTGAACATATACACACATTTTTTTTTTGTTACATACTTAGGCTTGGAATTGCTGGGTATCAGAATAGCTTTAGTAAATACTGCCGAAGAGTTTTCCAAAGCTGTTGAACTGAGTTAAAAATCTCACCAGCAGTTGACAACAGTTCCCATTGTGCCACGTTCTTGGCGACACTTGGTGTTCTCCATCTTTTTTATTCTAAGCACTCGGGGGGTGTGTAGAGGTTCTAATGGTGCTTTTAATTTGCCTTCCCTGATGACTAAAGAAACCAAACACCTTTTCATGGGCTTACTAGCCATTTAAATGTCCTCTCTTGTGAAGTGTCTGTTCAAGACTTTTGCCTATTTTTCTACCGGGTCTTTTTCTTAATCTATAAGAGTTCTTTGTTAACTTTAAAAAATATACTCTGGATACAAACACTTTGGTTATATGTATTAAAAATATGTCTCTTATGTATTGCAGATATATCTTCCCTCATTTTCTCATAGGTGTCTTCTGATAAACAAGTTATTAATTTTAATACAGTATAATTCACCAATTTTTTTCTCTAGGGTTATTACTTTTTGTGCTCTGTCTAAGGAATCTTTGCCTAACGTCATTCTCCTTTTCTTTGATGATTAGAAAAGTTTTATGAGAAAGCACTGTCTATAAAATGCATGATAAACAGCATACGCCACCTTCTTCCTCTGTCTTCTGATGTGGCAGTTACTTCTCCTAATCCCAAGCACTCCTACCCCATAAATTCACCTTCTGGGTCAGCCTTGTCTCATGAGCACGTGTCTGCACACGGACGCCACACTTCTGAAGAGCTCTTAGGTCAAAGTGCGTGGAATCAAACATTTAATGAGGCACAGTTGGTCTTTATGGGACCAGCTGGTGCTGCACTGAAGGCTCTCATCTTTTTACCATCCCTTTGAGAGCTGAACAGTAATGGGAACATGTAGACTTTTCTGAACTCAAATGTGCAGTATTCCACTTGAATCATCGACTTCTTTAAGGGCAAAAATCAGCTCTGACATACTTGAAAAATGAGAAAGAGCTGTGGGCTTTTCTTAGCTCTTTTAAAAAGCCCCCTCCAGCTCTGCTTTCCTTCCCTTTCTCTTATTTTTGTCCCTTCAACTTCTGAACATTTTTTTTTAACTTTAGACAGCACAGTTGTGTGTCTGTTCCATGCAGATGTTTGAGATTACTTAGAACAGCAGACCTCTAAACTGAGCCCGGCACACCATTTGTAAGCCACGCGGTGACAGGGTCCCCGCCACACCCTGGAGGATGATGTCTCCCTGCTCCCACTCGGGCCTTTGGGTTTGGCATCCTGGATCACTGTGACTTTAAAAGATCCTTAAATACATCTGTTCTCAATTTTCAGACCATGAGGCGAGGATTTGGGTGCAAATAATTTATCTGGGAAGTGATCCCGGGAAGCCCTGTGAGGGGACCAGGGAGGAGAAGTCAGGAAAGGTGCACTGATGGGTAGGTGACTGCTGGAGGCAACGGGCCATCCCACCAGGACCCTCTGAGAGATGCACGGAACTTGCCTCGGTGCCATCCCCTCAAGTGGGATGGGGATTATCCAGCGCCTGTCCCTTTTGGTTGAAGGCACTGTCTGCACATGAGTCCTCAGGGGAAAGACACTGGCTGTGTCTGCTTCAGTGACTTTGATAAATTATCTCATTCTGAGCACTTTGTTGATGTCCAAATTTCCTATTAATACAACTGGGAGTCTGTGTTTTTAAACGCCTCTTCCTGTTTTGGTAGAATTATGTTAACTGTATATTTGTAGAGGTTCCAAAATTCTCTAGGTGAAATACTATAAGAAATTATGCACAGTTCAGCTAAGCTAGAGAGCAGGTGACCACAGGGAGAAAGGAATGTTGCCTTTGTAACCCTGTGGTCATGGAGGAGCACTTCAGAGCCCTTTGATCTCACTTTTGGCCTTTGTAACGGCTGCCCACTCCTGCAACCTCAGCTCCAGAGCTGCCTCTTCCAGAAATCCCTCTCTGACAAGGCTTGGTTCAATCCCTTTCCTATGTGCTCTCTGTGGCCCTGGGCATCTGCTTATCCCTCACTCCATTCAATGGACAGGGTTTGTTTGCTGAGCACTCCTGAGAGGCAGGGGCTGCTGCTCCTGGCTGTGCCCTGCCTCTCATACCTCCTGGGCCCTCGGTAGCTGATGTTGGAACTGCTGTGCTCCATCCTGTGAAACAATCCCTCCTTAGGAGGAAATGCACAGAATTCTGTTGATCTAAATGAACCAGTTGAAATGATGCACCTATTTTTGGGACATCCAGACCCGTGACCCTCCCGTTCCCCTATATGGTTCAAATCCCAAATGGTAATTGGGCCACACCTCCGAGCCCAGCTGCGACCTGTGCGTGTGGGCGTTCTCTGCAATCACAGTTCCTTCCCTTGTCCTGCAGCATCTGATGTGCGCTGGGCTGTGGTGCCTGGTAGAAGGAGATTCGTCCTGCAAGACCAAGCTGGACCCTCCTCTGGATGGCACCGAGTGTGGGGCAGACAAGGTAACCCCCCGGCCGCCCTCTGCCCCCAGCAGGCAGCCCCCCTGTCTCCTGGGTACCCAGCACCTCTCCTGCTGAAAGGCAGTCTGTACTCCGTGCTCAGGGACCCCCAAAACATCCCTCAGGCACCACAGAAGTGCCCACGGTGCCCACTCCGGGCACAGAGGACTCTTACATCATCTCACTCCTTTTCCTAATAAGATATAAGAGTCATTTACTTTATGTTTTTGGCAGATTAACTCCTTTTGTCACATGAGTGAATTTACTTAAAACTTTCCATCAGTATATTTTAAATGAAAAAACATCATCACCTGCCATACACAAAGAGCTACCATAAAATGAATTTGATGAGAACAGTGTTATCCAACTCCAGCTAGATGTGAAGAGAGCAAGCCTGATCCTCGTGACATCAGTAAATGTTAGGAGAGGTGACGGGACCAGCAGCCACGGAGACTCTTTCTGTAGTCTCACCGCAGGGATTGAAAGAGACTCGACGTTACGTTTCACTCTGATGCCATGGTTGGGAGCCACAGAATTGCATCTCGTGCCCTAGGGCATGTGCCATGCACTTTGGGAAATTCCATTTGAGAGGATGGGTTTTCTCTTCTCTTCAGAAAGAACCCAGGTTCACCCATGTGGAGCTGGCTGGTCATCTCTAAGCAACAAACCCAACAAACTCTGAAGTTCAAACCTCAGAACCAGGAAATGCTGCCTTCCGGAGAGAAATGCACTCACGTTAAGCAAAGTTTACAGAAGCTCTTCATGAGCCATGTGGATTAATCCTTTTCCTGGGAATTTAGAAAATCCTAATGGAGCACATTCTGTGTAGAAATTTAGGGCAAAATCCAAACCTCAGAGGGATATAGGTGTCAGGTTGAGTAAGTAAGGAATGGCACTAAAGTTAGCAAACATGCACAACCCTGAAACAGTATACTTTTAGGTAATTTCTAGAAATCGATTTTTGGCAGCATGGCGTTTTTTGGCAAGGAGGGAATCACAGCCCTGTGGTCTTGAGTGAGCAGCTTTGCTGAGTGCCTGGGGCCCCGGCCCTCCCTGCTGTGTTTCAGTGGTGCCGAGCGGGGGATTGTGTGAGCAAGACGCCCATCCCGGAGCACGTGGACGGAGACTGGAGCCCGTGGGGTGCCTGGAGCATGTGCAGCCGAACGTGTGGGACGGGAGCCCGCTTCCGGCAGAGGAAATGTGACAACCCCCCGTAAGTCCCCCTCGCCCAGGCATTCCCCAGTGGGCCACGACTGGGGTTTCCCAGCTGCGGCTATCACTGCTTCCCACAAAGCCCAGTCTGCCTCCCACTAAAAATCAGAAAGACAGGGAAATAAAATCGAGCCAAGTTCAGGGTGCAGGGGCCCTGTGTGTGTGCAAATGACATCTCAGCTTAAACAGCTCTTTCTGTGAACACGGATGCAGTAACGTTCTATGGTGAGCTGACTCCTTCATGCTTTGCTGGGGCTTTGGTGGAAACGTTTCCCAAGATAGCTGATGACAGTCCCTCCCGCCTGCTTCATGGTTTATGCAGTAGAGGGTCATTCTCAGGCAGCCTGTAGACCTTCAGGAAAGAGAAGCTGACCTTCAAATTGGCTGTGAGCTGATTTGGGAGCAGCCTGGTGGTTCATGAGTCAGAAAGTATCTGGGTTCAGCTGTGATGTTCATCCAAATATTTTTCATGGGTCCTCCTAGACCTATTTGACAGAAATAAATGTTTTGGGTTTTTTTTTCCTCTTTGATTTCTTTTTATTGACTCTGAGGACAGCATGACCCCTCTTGTTTACCTTCATGCAGATTCTCCAGAAAAATGCAGGGATAGATTTTGTGCACAGTTATACTAATGCCTTCGCCACAGGTTTCTCCCTTCTCCTCTTGAAGTTTCCTGTTTTGTTTTGTTTTTTAATATTTCTCTTAATTATCTGTTTTATGCCTTGTGTGTCATCAATTGCATCACATCAGTTTCGAAAATAAACAAGTTGTAAATCATGACTAATGAGAAATGTCCACAGTTAGATCCTGGTGATGCATACTTAGCAGATGCTTCTTGTGTTTGGAAATCCTGATGCCCAGGCTAGACCCCAGACCAATGAAATCACAGACTCTGTGGGTGGGACCCAGGAATTGGGTGTTTTAAATCCAAACTCTGACTCCAGTGGCCAGCCAACATTGGGAACCTCCAGATTAAAGGAAAACTTGTGCTCACAGTTTAGGCAATGACGGGAACACCATCCTTTCCAGTAATGCTGTAAGAATTGGCATCGAGTATTATGTCTTATTAAAACCTTCCCCTCTAGAACCCTGCAGAGTACTTGGCACATAGTAGGTATTTAATCTGTTAGGAATGACTTCTAAATTAAAAGCACGGGTGGGCAGATGATTAGAAACCCTAGTTAGCTAAATGGTGAGAAATTAATAGAGAGTGGTTTCAGGTTTTACGTTTCTCTGTGTTGAAGTTAATAGTTTGACGTCAAGCCCTGCAAAAAGACCTTTGGGTTTGGATTCATGGCGCTGAGATTTGGGCCTGGCTTTGTTGGTTATTGGTCACATGACCAATAACCCTTCTGTTCTCTGGCCTCAGTTCCCCCCTTAGAGGGAGCTGACAGGATAGAGTGGGAAGAGCCAGACTTCAAAGCCAGGGCAGACAAGTCTTCAAATCCCAGTGCGACTCCTTATAGCAACTAAAGGCTGTTACTTACCTTGTCATCTAAAAATTGGAATAATTCATGAGAATGCATAGAAAACCTTGGTCTGTATTTAATAAGTGGCCCCTCTTGTGGTTTACACTAACAGAAGAGCTGGGATGAGACCACTTACCTTGCCCTGCCTACCCACAGAGCAATTTGCAGCTCAGAGGAGGGCCACTTAAGTGGAGAGGCTTTGTTAACTGCAGAGAGAAATGTGCAAGGGTTGTGGTTGTCATGAGTGCACCATGTTTGTGATTGGAGCTCATGGGCCCTGGCCATAGACGGGTCCCCTTTGGCACATAACATGCTATCCCATGTCATTTACACCTTGTAAATGTCATAGTAGGAGGATAGCAGAACCCCTAAATGCCCAAAGGACCCTATATCCCGAGACTGCCAACACTTAGATTGTTTTAGGTGAGGGCAAGAATAAGGTGTTATCAATGCTAGGTGAATGCGGTAGGCACAACTTCTAAGGGACCCAGTATTGTCTGTTTTCTTGGGATGACACTGGCACAGTCATCCGCCTCATTAGCGGCCTAGAGGGGAGGCTTTCCCAAGCTTTGTGGCCTCATGCCTTGGCTGGACCCCGTCACTGTCCCCACTATTCCTGGCCCTGCCCACCGTGGGTGCTCTGGGATACCACAGGGGCATTTTGCCACAAGAGGCTGCTGAAGACCCCCAAATTCAGCGAGCCGGGTGAGCATACCCTCTCTGGCCTGGCCTGCCGTGGGATTCACACATTGGGATTTTCACCCAGGCCCTCCAGGTCCAGTGGCGCCAGCAGGGAGGCTCTTGTGGAAACCACAGCGTTACTGTAAAAGTCTTTCATTCCTCCTCTTCCTCTGGCTCTCCCCTCTCCCCCGCCATGGTGGTTATAGCTTTTCTCTCTGTTGCTCTTCTTCCCGTGCATTGTCATTGAGGAGCATGGGAATTCGTAGGGCCACCGCACACTGTGGGACTCAGCACATCAGATTGTTACGGGTATTGATGCAACTTCATGTCCAGTGTGTCGCCCAGCGACACCCCTTGGGGCAGGGTGACTGGGGAAGTACCAGAGCGGCAGGCAGTGCTCTCACTCCCCCCAGCCCGTGCTCCTTCCCCTGATGCTGAGGCCTCCAGTGAACCTTGCCAGGCCCAGACTCTGGACCCTGCCAGGTGTGGGCCTGTAGTGACAAGCAAACAGATAAAATCCCTGCCCATCCTCAAGGGGCACTGTCCCACAAACTTCTGTGGTTTTCTCCCAGACACTCCAAACCTGGCACTTCTAAACTGTGACCTCCTCTCCCAACCCACTTACCCCTCTCAGTAAATAGTACCACGTCCTTGCACTGCTCAAGTCCAGAGCTCCCGAGTCCGTGTGGCACGCTCTTGTGGCCCTACCTCCTCTGCGTCTGGCTGTGATAAAAGAGTGGTGAACACAGCAGGTCCTCACCGTGTGCCGGGTTCCCTTAGGCAGTGATGTAGTATAATAAATCACTGGATGTAGCCCTGTGCTAGAGGTAGTGTTTTTATCCCCATTGTACAGAGAAAAGCTAAATCGTGGAGAAATTAGGTAACTTACCCAAGGTCACACAGTGAGACGGTGGCAGGCCAGGTTTGGAACCCAGTTCTGGAAATCATTCAAAATCAAGATGTTGGCAGGTTTGGTTCCTTCCTGAAACTTCGCAGGGGAGTCCTCCTCCTGCCTCCCTGCGCAGTGGCCTCTGGCGGCTGCCGGCAATCTTCGCCCTCTTGGCTTGTAGACACAGCGCTCTAATCTTTGCTGCCATCTTCACATGGTCTCTTCCCCGAGTGTCTTCTCACCTTTTCTTCTTTTAGAAGACTTGTCATTGAATTTACGGTCCTCCCTAACCCAGGATGATCTCATCTCAACAGCCTTAACTTAGTTACATCTGCCAGGACCCTTTCCAATTAGACAGGTCAACTCACCCAGCCTCAGAGCCTCCTTGCTGCTCGACCACAGCGTTCCAACCTCAGGACCTTCATGGCGCTCTCTTCCCTCTCCCTAACTCACCTCCGCCCCTCTTTGTGTCTCGGCGTAAATGTCTTCTCGAGAGTTCTTGTCCCTGACACCCTGCTTAAAGTGGCGTGCTCTCCCCAGCACCTCTCCCTAACGCGGCAGGTGTTGTAACAGTCGGTTATTGCTGTTGTATGTTTGCTTACCTGTTCCTTCTCTGTCCTCCCCACTGGCCCTTAGGCTCCAGAGGCCTGGGACAGGCCCCACCTGTTTGGATACCGTCCTACCTTCCGTGCCATTCCATAAAATGTGCTGAACGCCTTACTTCCTGGGCACGTGCTTGTCCAAGAAAAGCAATCTCTGCAATTCCAGTGCCCCAAACACATCTCTAATATCATTTTGCCCCTGAAACACAAAGGTTATTGTAGATTATTAGGCCAAAAAAGCAGATCCCCAGGCAGGCTTCCTGCCCTTGTGTCACGGATGGCCTCCCAGATGCGATGAGTGGCCACGTGAGGCCTGTCCGTCCATCGCCCATGCCTGCCCTGCCCCACCTCAGAGAGGTGGTGCTCGCAGTCGGGTGCTCAGCACTGTCTCAAGCACAAGCTTCAGTGTGTAAACCGGCCTCGTCTATCCCGAGTCAGAGAAACGATGTTTTCGCTTCTATGATCCGCACCCTTTGGTAGTCTATCTGATCTTTCGCAGTGACAGTGTGGCTGCTGTTTCCCATTCTAAACAGAAACAACATGCTCTTTTCCCCCTTGTAGTTTTCTATAAAGCATCTCACCTTCATGGATCCAGCCGGGTGAATGGGAAGGCACAGGGCAGGCTTTGGAGGGTGGATGAGCAGCCGCTTTGGGTGCTTCCTGGAGAGACGCAGGACATGGACAGTGTTTTATGAGGTCCCGGCCGCAGTCTCCCGCCTCCTTCTGCACGACGGCCTGATGTGGTGATTGTTACAAAGCACAGCTGACCGAGGCCTGGGGGCCAATCTCTGACCAAAACAACGTCCTCTCCCGGTCTCACTCCTTAAATCACCGGCCTGCTGCCTCGAGATTTCATAGGATGTCCAAACCTCACTGTGCGTCTCGGGCTTGGAACGCTCCCACCCCGCCCCCGCCCCTTCACTTTATATTCCTGGCTCCGTTCCCGTCTTCTGCAGCTGGCTTATTCACTGTCCAAAAATACTGGCGAGAGAGTCCCCCTCCCCCGACTTTTTTCTAGTCTTGGACATTACAGCTATTAGAATTTTTATTTTTTGTCGCTGACCTTGAGGCCTTGGGGACCTTCCGTGTTTTCAAACCAGCTTCCTAGGCTCATCTTCTCCTGCCATAGTTTGTGTGGCCATGGACGGGAGTTACACCAAACAACTGCAAGGTAGAAAATGCATCTAATTCGCATTCTGGTACCCCATCGCAGGCTTGTGTGTGGGGAGGGCTGGGGAGGAGGCCTAGGAGAAAGGCTCGGGGCAGGCATGTGAAAAGCCAGCTCTGCCCCAGCACGTGGAGGCTGTGTAGGCAAGGGAGGTGCAGAGCCGGGATGTGGCAGGGTCACCCCGCGGCACGGCCCTCCGAGCACCGGGAGGGAGAGGAAAGCAGCTAGCCCGCTGAGACTCAGTGGGAGGACGGTGGAGTGAGGTTATGTGCCTGTAATTGGTTTTTGCTTCCACAGTGAAACCCCATCTGTGTGCTTTCGGTGTGCCAGCGACCTGGCGTTCATATGGATAGTTTTTAAAAATCCCAAGTCTTCTACACTGAAGCATAAGTTACATGTGTTACTTGGATACTTTTCAGAGGAGGCCTTAAAACTGGGACATCTGCTGCCCTGAGGGTGCGTTAGCAGCCCGGCACTACTCCTGAAACCCTATGGCCTTGCCTCGCCCGCTCCTTGGAGGTTACGGAGCCCGGGGCAGCCAGCGCAGGGGCCCGAACTGCCGGCTCTCTGCCGAGAGCTCTGTATCTGCTTGGTAAACTAGTCTGAACTGCTGCTGTCGCTGTGCCTTCTGATCTGTCTTCATTTAATAGAGCGAAGCAGCAAATAAGGTGGCATCTTTCTCTTCCAGTCTACCTCGATTCTACCTGTCCATCCGCTCGCAGGGAAAGGGGCAGATCCGCTGCGTGAGCGGGATCCCCTCAGCAAACCTTTGCTGCTTCTCTGCTGTGTTTGGGTCTGCTTGAGGCACCGCGGACCCCACCCCAGCAGGAGACCCTCCTTGCCTGCAGGAGGTTGGGCAAGATTTGGGGTGGAACTTACCTTTGTCTCTGCACTTTCAGTTTCTCACCAAAGCCTCTCTACCTTATTCTTTTCCTTGTTTTTGAACATATTTATGAAGGTGTAACATACAGAAAAGTGAAGCTCCCTGCACAGCCTTGCTCGTCACGATCGAATGTGTGTCTGGGCACATGTGCAGGTGCGTGTCAGTGCAGTGGGATGGCAGTGTCCGGCTCCTAGTGCGTGTGTGTGTGTGACCGCGTGACAGCCACCAGCTTTGCAGACTGGCCGTGCCACCTCCACTGCCATGAGCCATGGTGTCCACATCCTCTGCATCCTCACTGACACCCAGGCTTGTCAGTCAGTCCTCCCCATTTCGGCTGTTCCGGTGGGTGTGTGGCAGTATCTTGCCGAGGTTTAGTTTGCATTCCCTTCATAGGTAATGAGGCTGAGCATCTGTGCATGTCCGTACGTGTCGTTTGGATATCTTTTTCTCGTGAAGCGCCTGTTCAGGTCGTTTGGTTTTATATCTGAGCTTCTACTTTATTCCTGTTTAGAAAGTCCTAAAACTAGAAGCTGTGGATTGATAGTGAAGATTATCTTAAAAACCCATCGCACCCCCAATGACTGCATCAGTGTCAGGCTCATGGCAGCTGATGGGCAGCTGGCACCTGCTGGGTCCCGGAGCTCGTGCGCACTGCATCTCCCATCTCCACCTCTCACTCACAGCGGAGCAGTTACTCAACCTACTGGCGCTTGGGTTTCCTCATCCAAAGGATACCATCAGGACTCCCTTCTGATTCTTGGTGTGGACATTATGAGGGAATGGTTACACAGGACCAGCAAGGCATAAGCCTTCTTCTCTCCTGTGTCCTGAGGTGACCAGTCCTCATTTCAGGATGAGATTTCAGCTTGCTGCCTCCTCCCTGGAGGCCTCGCAGGGCCCTGGAACCTGTGTGATGGAGCTGTGCCTTCAGCCCTCCCAGGACGGGCCGAGTGAAGGACAGGGGCCCACCTTTAGCTTTCAGAAAGGCATGAGTCTCTGCTATTGTGAATTCTATTACTTTAGCCATATCAAGCATGGGTTCTGTCATTTTAATCTTCCTGGATGTATTTTGCTTTTATCCTCATTGCATAGCTCAGAAGGACTTCCAGGATAAACGAGAGCCCTGGCCACCTGCTCCTCAGACTTTGTGACAGTGGTCTCCCCACCTGCTCCGTGAGGGTTTGGTCTCACCTGCCTGCGCTCACCGGCCGCAGCGCAATGTCTCCTGAAGCCCCTTGTGTCCATATAGCTCAACCTTTGCCCACTCAGCCCAGCACGGGATCCTTGGTAAAGCTGGTCTCCTCCTTCGAGTCTCCCACAGAACTGTGTCAGGAGTCCATCTGGGGACCTCCCTGCCAGCCACACTCTCCCCCACAGAGATTCTCCTTCTGTCTTCTCTGTGCCATGGATGGAGGGGGTCTGTTTCTGTTGTCTTAGGACCAACGTGCAGCTGACTCTTAAACATATGACTTTGAACTGTGTGGGTCCACTGATATGTGGTTTTTCTTCTACCTCTGCCACCCTTGAGACTGCAAGAGCAACCCCTCTTGTCCCTCCTCCTCCCTAGCCTACTCAATGTGAAGATCACTAGGACGAAGACCTTAGTGATGACCCACTTCGACTTAATGAATAGTACGTGTATTTTCTCTTCCTTGTGATCTTCTTAATAACATTTTCTTTTCTCTACATGACTTTATAGTAAGAATATACTATGTAGTACAAATAACATACAAAATATATATGTTAATCAACTATTATGTTATTAATAATAAGGCTTCCCGTCAATAGCGGGCTATTAATGGTTAAGTTTTTGGAGAGTCAAAGTTATCCATGGAATTTTGACTGCACCCGGGCACAGTGCCCCTAACCCTCCACATTGTTCAAAGTTCAATTATACAAGCAGGAGGACCTCACTGATGTCGTAGTTACTGTAGACAGCCTGTGTCATAGAAACCATCGTGAAGAGTAAGGAGCCATGTGTAGGGTCCTGCCACGTGTCAATAATAGGATTACTTAGGTAGTGAATCAAGCGACTATTGTTTCTCTCTTTTTCTGTGGTGTTCAAAGTAGTGACTCGAGGAAAAACTGAAAAAAAATTCATTCTTTCAGTCTTTTTTTTTTTTTTCTGCTCAGCGAAGCTTCACGTAAGCAAGCATTAGCTTTGACAGGTGATTGGAGTGATGGGAAATTAGTTAATAAGACACAAAGAGAAGTCTGAAGAATACAGCAAGAGCAGATATGGGTAGTAGCCAGAGTCTTCAGGTGTTAGGAAGAGCATCCAAAGAAGGAACAAATCTGGATGGGGGTGACCCCCCGCCACGCACACACATCCACAGCTGAAATTCCTTGGGCCTTGTTGGAGAGGCTGGAGCCCACTGGATTAGGGAGGGGTTTGTGGAGGGTCTGTGCTGGTGGGACTCTCTGGAAAGCCACACTTAGAGTGTCAGGGAAAGGTGTCCAAGGAGAGAAACTGCAGCTCAGACCAGGATGGGAATCTGCCTAAAAGGTTGATGTGCTTGGAAGCTACCTTCTGGGGTACAGAAGGATGCTGCCACAAGGAGGTGACATGCATCACAGGGCACTAGGGGAGGATATTGAGAGAAATCACATACCAAAACCAGGGAGAAATACCTCTTACTCGTCCAGTTTTCTCTAGTACCTTGTACTAACTAAGCTTAGCATCATGTCTTGATTGGAGATCTTTAATCCTTCAAATGGCTTCAGGTTACTATCTAGTATCCTTTTATTTGAACTTGAAGGGTTCCCTTTAGCATTTCTTGTAATTCAGGTCTGGAAGTAACAAACTTTCTCAACTTTTATGTGGGAATGTCTTAATTTTCCTATCATTTTTGAAGGACAGTTATGTGGACATAGAATTTTTGGTTTCCAGGCGTTTTTTTTTTTTTCTTTGAGCACTTTGGCTATATCAGCCCACTACCTTTTGGCCTCCAATGTTTCTGATGAGAAATTGGCTGAAAAATCTCATTGAAGATCTCTTGTATGTGACATGTCACTTCTCTCTAGGTGCTCTAAGATTCTTTCTTTGTCTTTTGCCAATTTAATTATAGTGTGTCTCAATGTGAGTTCCTGTCTGTTTATCCTCCTTGGAGTTTGTTACGCTTCGTGGATTTGTAGATCCATGTCTTTCTTCATTCAGATCTGGGAGATTTTCAGCCATTATTTAAGTAATTTCCTACTCCCTTTTCTCTCTCTTTTCCCCTCTAAGACTTCTGTAATGTGTTCATCAGTCCACTTGATGGTGTCCCACAGACCCCTACGTTCCCTTATCTTCATTCTTTTTTTCTTTTACTTCTCAGACTCAATACTTCGTCTGTATTCAAGTTTGCTTATTCTTTCTTCTGCCTACTAAAATCTGCTTTGAACTCATCTGGTGGATTTTTTTGTTTCGGTTGTACTTTTCAACTCCAAAATGTATTTGTTTCCTTTTTATAATTTCCATCTCTTTATTGATATTCTCATTTTGTTTATACATGGTCTTCCTGTTTTTGTCTATGTCTTCCTTTGCCTCTTAAGCATCTTTAAGACAGTTGTTTTAAAATCTTTGTCTAGTAAGTCCAACATCCGAGATTCTTTAGGGACAGGTTCTGTCAATATACTTTGTTTGTTTTTAATTTTTTTTTTTTTTTTTTGAGACAGAGTCTCACTCTGTTGCCTGGGTTAGAATGCCGTGGTGTCAGCCTAGCTCACAGCAACCTTAAACTCCTGGGCTCAAGTGATCCTCCTGCCTCAGCCTCCTGAGCTGCTGGGACTGCAGGCATGTGCCATGATGCCTGGCTAATTTTTTCTGTTTTTAGTAGTGATAGGGTCTCGCTCTTGCTCAGGTTGGTCTTGAACTCCTGACCTCCACTGATCCTCCCGCCTTGGCCTCCCAGAGTGCTAAGATTACAGGTGTGAGCCACCATGCCCAGCCTATTTTTTTCCTCTGAATGAGCCATACTTTCCCATTCCTTTGTGTGTCTTGTATTTTTTTGTTGAAAACTAGACACTTGAATCTGATAATGTGGTAATTCTGGAAACAGAGAAACAAATTCTCCCCCTTCCCCAGGGTTTGCTTTCATTTGTTTTTATTTATTTTTTTTGTTTTGTTTTATGATTGGATGGGTGGAGGTGGGAGGTGGGGATGAGGGGCCCGTAGGCTAGATAAGAACCCAAAGGAGACTTGCCCATGGGAGAAGTTGGACAGGGAAGCAGCAGTATAAGCAGGTCTGGAGGGAGACACGCCAAAGCACATGTGGCATCCCATGGGCTGCTGCCTCCAGGCCCTCTTTCTCCTAGATCCAGTTCTTTTATGTCACATCCAGTCTCTTTGTCCATGTACCCACTGTCAGGTGTGCAGGTAGCTGGTGTATGTGGTCAGCTGGATGTAAAAGCGGAAAAATCAGTTGGTGGGAAGGGATGAAACTGAAGGTAAAATGAAGCTTGATGACAACACAGGAAGTTAATTACATAATGTGCACAGATGGCAGTCCACACCTTAAGGTAGGTAGGAAATGTAGCTTCCTTTATTTTTCTAGAAACCAACCTAATTTGTGTTTATGAATTCCTATGTTTAGGAATCCCAATTTATGTGGGATTCCTGTCACTTCAGATTTTGCCCCACTTTCCCTGAGCCTGCATCTCTGTTCTGCGAAGACGCATCTGGTCCTCCAGCATCCATATGGTATGTTAGTTTGCTGGTACTGCCATGACAAAGTCCCACAAGCTAAGCAGCTTAAACAACAGAAGCTTATGGTGTCACAGTTCCAGAGGCTGGAAGTCCAAGATCAAAGTGTCAGCAAAGCTGATTCTTCCTGCGGGCTATGAGGAGAATCTGTCTCTGGACTCTCTACTAGCTTCTGATGGTTTGCTAACCATTTTTGGCATTCCTTGGAGTATAGACGCTTCATCCTAATCTCTGCTTTCATTTTCTCAGAATGTTCTCCCTGTGTGTGTCTCCAGATTTCGACTTTTTATAAGGATAATTCATGTTGGATTAGGGGCTCAGCCTCCTCTAGTATGATTCATTTTAACTAATTATAACCGCAGTGGCCCTGTTTCCAAATAAGGTCACATTCTGAGATACTGGATGTTAGGACCGCAGCATATGAATTTTGAGGAGGACACAGTTCAGCTCGTAACACCTTGCCATACAGCATCTGATGCATCACTCATTCCCTCTCTGGTCCCCAGTTGTAGGGACTCACCTGTTGCCATGATAATGTCTCTCCTGCTGGCGCACATGGCTCTTCAGGGCTAGGCCTTCTCTGCTCCTTCCACACTGTGCTCTATGGCCCCTGGTGCTTGGCCCAGGGTTCTTGTGGAGGCTGTCTCAGGCTCCATCTACCTAAATATGCCATGCAATCATTTCTGACGTCAGCTGACCCACCCTTCCTCGGTCTTCTAGAGAAGAAGCAGAACACATGGCCCCTCCACTCTCAGATCCCATAAGCCTTGTAGAGGTTTAGCCATTTTCTAACTTGTGCCTATCTTGGAGACCAGAGCTCAGGGCCCCACTATGGGGTCACCAGTGTATATATTCTCCCCAGGCTGCCTCTACTCCCAGGGGAGGGAATTGTTTCCTGGAATATATGAAGTACATAGGTATGAAGGGAGCCTTTCTTTCTTCTCAGGATGTTTTCTTCCAGGCCTCCTTCTGGAGCTGGCAGACTGTGGCCCGTGGACCGAATCTGGCTAACCACCTGCTTGTTTAAATACAGCTTTATTGAAACACAGCCATTCCCATTCTCCTACATATTGTCTCTGGCTGCTTTTGTGCTACAGTGGAAGAATTAAATAGTTACAACAGAAACTGTGTGGCTCACAAAACCAAAAATCCTCATTATCTGGCCCTTTATAGAAAAAGTTTGTCAACCCTTGGTGTAGACTTACATGTGACAAAAGCCTGAAGATTTCTGCCATATATCTGTCCCCTAAAGCAGTGTTCACAGGGTGGCCTTGCCATCTGGATGTGAGAAATGGCAAGGCGAGAAAAAGAAATACCCAAAATGACATGGTTAATGTGTCAGAAATGTCATCCTGCCAACAGATGTGTGAAATTTGCGCACATTCATTGAGCAGAACAGTTGTGATTTGTGCTCTTTTCTCTCATGTGGTGAATTTCAGTAAAAAGTATAGGGAGAAAAATGAGAAATCTCACTCTATCGTGATGATCTTGGCATCATGGAGATGAACTGAACCATGGAGGTTGCCCAGGTCAGAGTCCTCCAAGGACACCCTGCGGCCTGGTGGAAGAGTGGGCAGAGCTCACACTCGTGGACTTGGCCAGTGACCACAGCCCAGGTTTCCCGAACAGATTAAAACCCCAGTCTAAGCACAGAGCGTCCAGGACACAAGACTGCAGCACTGACCACCTGTGATCTCACACGTGCCCAGCTGAAGGTGGCACAGCCAGGGCCTCACTTGTCTCTACCCAAAGCCCATGAGCAAGTGAACTCATCCTTCTTGTTCTTTTCACTATGAACAAGAGCTGCTTATTTACTCATCCTGAAACTTAGTGACCCCCAGAGCATAGCCAGGAGCCATTTAAAGGTCTTCATTTCAGAGAACAGCCCCCCAAACACACCTCCCTGCCAAAAAAAAAATGTTCTTTGGGGTTTTCAATGTTACCCATGGCTAACTTTTAAGTACAGATGAAAGACAATTTGTGGATCTTGCTGAACTGGTACCCACCGCATTCTGATTCCAGATGACCTTGGTTTGCAGTTCTTGAGTGCATCTTTCTGATGTGTCATCAGCATGGGTCTGGAATTGCTGAGATGTGGTCTTCAGAAGGGGTCCTTTGGAAACCTTGCCGCGCATGTCCCCCTCCTCGTAAGAGAGACAAAAGCGGAGTGCCCCTGCTGTTCCACGGCCCAGTCTGGTTAATGCAGACCTTCCTCTTCTTTCTAGCCCTGGGCCTGGAGGCACACACTGCTTGGGGGCCAGTGTGGAGCATGCAGTCTGCGAGAACCCGCCCTGCCCCAAGGGTCTGCCCAGCTTCCGGGACCAGCAGTGCCAGGCGCATGACCGACTGAGCAGCAAGAAGAAGGGCCTGCTGACAGCAGTGGTGGTGGAAGGTAAAGGCATATGACATGTCCTTGCATGGTGAACTCCTTCTCTCCTCCCCCAAGACCATAAAAACCACCCAGGGAAACCCACAAAACACCCTCTCCCAAATCCACCCAACAGGACACTCCTGTCCTTGCACAATTCAGCCACGGCCCCACTTCTTGAGCAGTGGGGTTGAACTTGAATGACCCAACTCTCTGAGATCTCCCAGTGGCAGCTGTCGAGGCAGGAACAGGCCAAATGCGTCCTGTGCTCCCACTTGCAGCAAGGCGGATGTGCTGGCAGCCTGCCCCCGGCACTGTGAGCTGAGGGACCTGGGACAAACTTTGAGGACAGTGAGGCCCTACAGGAGCACAGCAATGTGTCTGCTGTTCTACTTTCCAATGTGGATACTTTCCTGCCTTTTCCTAGTTCAGTTTGGATTGATTCTTACTCCTTGCCCGAGTGTTGCGGAAAATTTGGAGAATAGTTTACAATTTGGGAAAGATGTTGATGAGCACAGGTCACATTTTCTTTCTAAGAACTTTCTCCCAAATCAGTAGGCCCTGTCCCCCTCGGATACTGCAAGCATTTCCAGTGGCTGATAAAATTCTAGGTGATGCATCATGTCAGTGTAGGATTTGTGATGTCTGTCTGTTATAGACAAGGACACCCCAGGACCTGGTTCAGGGCTATTTTCCACCTAAAACTGTTCCTCTTCAGGAAACGAGACTTTGTGTTACAATGACGACAGCATGGCCCCACTTACCAGCATACTACATGCCAGGCACACACCATCTCATTTAATATGCAAAATAAGCTGTGCTGAGGATGAGAGTGCTGAGGTTACAGGACATGTCTGAGCTCCTGTGGCTGCCAAGAAGCCAAGGTGGGAGCTGACCCAGTTCCGGAGGAGTTAAGGGGACTCACAGAAAATAGCCAGCTATCATCCAGCTCCCAGTACTCGAGCAAGACAGAAAGCGTGACTTCGTGGGTGCTGAGTGAGGAAGTTTTAAGAAGAACAAAAGCAACCGGGCCTGACTTTTAGACACCTTCAGAAGTGTTTTGCAAAGAATGGTGTTCCGGTGCCAGGTCTTAGGTTTCTTCCACGTAACAGGAAGAACCTTTGAAATCCACATCCTGCGGTCTGCCGTTCTAAGTTCAAGTGTGCATAGCTGTGCGAGAGTAGGCCCAGGCATCGCTGGAACAGCGGCCTCAGATCTGCAGCTTTTAGCCCAGCAACCTGGCCCATCCTCTTTGCGCTGACTTGCAAAGTGACGTGTGATGTTCTAAATCATACAAGGTAATGCCAACCCACTCGGCTACAGGTTCATTTTAAAGTATTGGAAAGCTCCCCAGACATTCTCCTTTTTATAAAAAAGAATACGACCTTCAGGGGCTGTGTACTGTAGCTGCACTGTCACTTAGCAGCAGAATTCAAGAGAAACACGGCCTTCACATCCTCGACTTTCCCCACAGATGAGGGAGAGAGGAGAGAGGAGACCTGCCTTCTCCCCGAAAGAACGCATGTACCTGGAGGCACTCACCTGCACGGAGCAGGCCCTCGCCTCTCTTGCCTGGCCGTGAACCTGATGCAGGAGGAGGGAGGAGGCTTCCTGCTGTGTCAGACACATCCAGACCCTTAACCAGGAGCAAGATAGCACCAGAGAGAGCCGCCTCTCTCCAGCACGGTGGCCCGTTCTAATGAGAAGCAGCCTTGTTTTCCAAACCTTCAGCCATCCCCAAAATGTCAGATAAAGACGATTTCAGACCTCATTTCTGTCCTCTCCCACTTGGCAGGAGCAAGAAGAGGTCAGGTTGAAGAGAGACTCACCGCTCTTTCCTTTCCACCCAACTATTTGCACGAGGTTGTTATTCTTTCCTCGGTAGCTTCCTTCAGTTTTCAATGCTCCGACATCATTTATTCAATGCAGAAATTCCACTTAAATGTCTGTTTTTCCACAGATTTCTCCAAGTCCAGGTTAAACGTCTATTTTCCTGCTAACTACTTTGGTATGGCTGAGCTCCTTGGTGGCCTTATCATCACCGTGGCTGAGCCTCGTGTCTGCTGGGACCCTCTGTCTAGGAAGCCTCGCAGGGAGGCTGTTGTGGGGAGCTCATTGGGTTCAGAATGTGACTTTTCACCCACTCGCTCTTTGGTTCTTTCTGCCCAAGTAATAAATAATCATCAATAGAGCACCACCGCCTTTGATCCAAAAAGCACAACCCTCTTTGATCAGGACAGCTAACAGGCAGTGAGTATTTTGCCTTTGAAGACGAGACCCCTGAGTTCAGGCCTTTGCAAGGGTAGCTTGAGACGTTCTCCTCGGAGGTGGAATTGTCATGACTTCTTGCCTATGTGGTTTCACTTCTCTCTCAAGTGTAAACAGAAGCCAGCATTTGCAGAAGGAGCATTTCACAAGGGTACAAACAAAATAATAAATGGCCAATTCAGAAGGCAGGGGGAGAATACAGATTATAACTGTTCCTCTCAAAACTTGTTTTATAAAAGGCATAATTCTAGCTCGGCCGCTATAGGAGCGATTCCTGTGGTTGGGCTCCGGCTGCTCTGAAGCCGCGATGACTGCCCTATTCATAGCATTGCTATCGCTGCGGAATTCTTTGGCCGGTGATGCACGGTTCAAGAAAGGGGAAGCTATACTTTTTGTTTTCTTTCTCTCTCTCTCTCTCTCTTTTTTTTTAAAAGAATTCTTGCAGAGGTAGATTTTCCAAGGGAGGATTCAGGACCACAAATCCATACCACCTCCAACAGAAGACAAAGACTCTCCTTAGAAAATATTTCTAAGTGGAAAAGCCTTCAGACAGAAGCCCATAGAGATGGCCGGTCACCAAACCCACCCCGATTCTGCTTTCCCCGCGGAATTTCATTGAAGTGGAAACCTTCGAGAGTTCAGTCCTCTCTGCCCAGGCCAGCGGGCCGTGGGCCCACTGAAGTGTCGGAGGGCCTGGCGAAGGCCGTGCCTGGACGTGGCTGTGTGTTCCCAGCTCTTTCTCCCTGGCACGGCAGAAACCCCGCCCCCACCTAGGTCTGAGCCTCCGCGGGGATGAGGGTGCGATGGGCAGGGCTCTCTGACGCCAGCTCGGAGCTGCTTAATGAAAAAGAGCGAAGTTGTTGCAAAGATGCTGCGTACCTCCCGGGACCACAGGGCCAGGAGGCTGGTCTGGGGCCAAGGCCTCTGAAGATGCAGGGACCTTCCCTCCATGGCCGCCACAGCTGGCATTTGGCAGGCACATCCTCCTGCTCCTGCTGCAGATTGGCTTTCTCACAGCTCGTCCACCTGCACAGAGAGGACAACCCACAGCGCCTCTTGCGTAAACACACCCCTTACCCAGGTCCTTAGGGGCCAGGTATGGTTCAGAATTCAGAGCATTGTGGGTGTTAGAAAGGTAATAACAGTGCATCAACTGAATATTAATACCCCTACTGGGACCCAGGGAAGCACCCCAGAGTCGACACGTGGACATCTCTACCAGGCAACCTGTGAACCTTCTCATCGAGGGGGATGCTAACACTACCAGGAGCCTCGTGTCAGTGCAGACTGGCTTTGCTGCCAAATATGTTTGCCACAATGTTGGAGAATGCTTGTGTTCAGAGATTTTGGGATTTCTGAATTATAGATAAGGGGGTGTAGCCTTCTTTTGGACCCATCATCAGACATGACCTCTCTGTATCTGACTGTCAGTACTAAGTTCCCAGGAGAGAGACCAGGAATGGTCCGGCTGTGGACAGGTGCTCACTGCTGGTCTAAGCAGCTGAGGCCTGGCTAGGAGGCCGTGGCGGGCAGCTCTGGGGACGGGCTGAGCAGCCTCCATGGTGCATGTTCCCACAGAGGGCCAGGCAGAGCTGGATGAGCACTGGGATGGCCTCAATTAAAGGGGGTCTCTACTGAGACCTGCTAACCACCGGCAGAGACAGAGAACAATGAGAGAATGGTAAGGGCCACAACCGTCCTCTCCACTGTGGAGCACCAGGAGGACCCCTCTGAGCCCCTGGCAGGCAGATGTGATCATGTGGAGCCCATTTCTCTGCCCTGTCTGTGGCTTCCCCCGACCAAACGGAAGTCCTGACCGACTCCAGCCTCAATCAGAATTCTATCTCAGCACACACCAGCCACACAGGAGGGTTACTCCAAGCTTCTTTTCAAGTGTGTATTTGTATAACTTTTAAGAAAATGAGATCTCCTTCTATACTACTTGGAACGTAAGAGTGTTGACTCTGTGATCAAGGCTGAATCCCACCACCTCATGTGACGTGCCAGGGTCTCCTAGGGATTAATTTCCCACCCAAGGCAGCCTGGAAGGAAATAGAGGATTTCGAGGGGCTCTGAGCCACCTTCTCATATATTCAAAAGTTATCTTCAGTGCCTTTGGGAGACAGTGCCAGATCTTGCTAGAGGTGTGGGTGTCCTGAATTCTGAGCAGAGGCCTCAGAAGGAGACAGTCAGACGGGGAGAATTCTGGCTGAGCAGAAGGAAAGCCCCAGCTCTGGAGGCTGTTCTGGAGCCTGGCTGTCCCAGGCTGGCCAAGCCGGCAGGTCAGTGACTGCAGGTGGGGGTGTCATGTGCAGGTGGAGTTGAGTGGACCTTCTTGCTGGGGTCATGGCCATATCCCCTCATCCAGGGCTGGCCTTGGAGAGTCCCCGCTTCTCTGACATTCACACCCATGAGCCCAGATACAACCTTTGTACCTTCTAAGTCTGGTCTTTCTAACCCACCTCAACACAGCCTCTGCTTTCTACCCAAACCTCATTTCCATCTCTGCTCAAATCAGAGTACGTACTCCAAAGCCAGAAACATTTCTGAAACTGGTGGTTTGTTGTCAGCGATGCCATTTTGCTCCTTGGTAATTGAGGCCCCGAGAGTTTTCCACTGAGAGAGCAAGCAGTGGTGGTGGAAAGAGAACCAGGCCAGGACCAAGAGGCCAGGGTGTGGCCCTGCCAGCCGAGGGACCCCGGCTGCCAGGCACATCCCGTGAGCCCCGATGGAACGACTATAGCACCCACCTGAAATGCATAGATACTACTTAGCTGTGCCACCTGGCACATGGTACATAACAAACATTATTTATGATTCTATCATCATTGCTGTCAACTGCTACTGAATGAATCACCTCCCACTACTGAGTTAGTACTTCAGTCCAAAGGTAATTAAAATGCACAATTTCAAACAACTGAGGCCAAGGCACCCTTCCTTCCAATTAAATATTAGAGGCAGGCCAGTGTACGGAGTAGTCCCAACACTCGGCTGGGGGACTGTATTTCTCCCAGCAGCTCCCCAAATGCTCTGAGAACCTCAGGGCCCCAGAAGGCACCTCAATATTCTTGTCAAATGAGCCTCCAAGAGCTGATCTCAGTTTACGTCTCCATCTTTCATAGCTCTCCTTCCTCCGGCCACCTCCTTGGCTCTGTCCCTGTACATGGAAGGGAGGACAACTGCCCCCGGCCCGCCAGCACAGGAAATGAGTCATTCCTTCCAGGTTACGCCCGGCCTTCCGACAGCTCACATCAGCCCTGTCTCAGGGGATATGTCATGTTCTGCCTCATCCTGGGTTTGCTGTGCACTTGTCCATGAGCCCCCCAGGGCTTTGAAAAGCACACAGCACTCATCTTTCCCCAGCAGTGCCCACAGAGTGTGTGTCGAATGAATAAACATTGGCACATTGTTACTTTGCTGACCTGGGAAACTGGAGATCTCTAGTCTACTCTTCAGAGCAGATTTTCTTCCCCCACAACTAATGGGAAGAACTGAGTCCAGCATTTCCACCACACCCCCGGAGCTTCTTTCTAGTGCTTTGAGACAAGACTTGCCACCAAGCATTCTGACCAGCAGAGCTCCATGGGAGGAGGCTCTGGAAAGCCACTGGACGCAGGGGTAGTTTAGTCACTCAGTCACGAGAGCCCCAGAGGCTGGGTGAGACGGCGCATCTGCTCTGACGAGAACGCTCCACTGGGACGCTGAGCTCCTCCGGGGCTAGATCAGCTGCAGAAGCCTTTCTCTGCCCCTGCCCTTGTTAGCCCCAGGCCACCGGAAGAACCCACTGGGGGAGGCTGTGGGTGGGGACAAAGGGCCTGGCAAGGCGGCATGGAGGTCTTTGACTCTTGGGAGCCCTGTGCAAAGCAGTCACTTGAGAGGCACTAGGTGACGGAGAGAAAGAGAGAAAGGTGTGTTCCTTTTGCGCAATTACAGAAGAACAAAATCCCCTCGTTTGTTCAAAAATACACACTGAGTCCGTATGTGAGCCTGGTCCTACGCTCAGTCTGGGGACAAAAGACGAAAACCTGGTCCCCTGCCCTCTAGGGCTCCCAACTCATCAGTGCTTCAGTCCTCAGCAGTGGGACCTGCCTTATAATAAATAGCTTGATATACAGGAGGTGCCCGACAGTTATACGACAGCAGGCTGATAGCCAGGGCTTTAACGGAGGCGCACGCAAGTCCATGTGGCGGTGTGTATCCTGCCCACGTCAGAGATGGCATGAGAGGGGCAGCTCTGGAGTAGAAGCTTCCAGGGTGGTGGGATCCTTCTAGAAGGCCAAGGTAGGAGGGATTTCCAGGCAGAGAGAACAGCCCAGGCAAAGGCATGAGAGCTGGGTGTGTTCTGTGGTTCCAGGAGCAGCAGAAACCGGAATTCCATCCAGTCTCGGCACAGGACTCTCACGAGTTTTCTTAGCAGCCCACATGTCCCCTCTCTGTGCCTTACCGCCACCCAGTTTCTTCCCGGACCTCTGTGCCCCACAGCACAGCTCTGTGGCTGTTACCAGCAGCTCCGGGTTGTTAACACGCTCAGCAAAACCTCTGCCATGGAGATCCCATGGGGCCCACTCCCTCACTCAAAGTCATTCTTGTTCACCCTCCCCTCGTTCCCACGCTCCCCATCTTCCCTCCCCTCCCCTCCTTCCCACCCTCCCCATCTTCCCACCTTCCCCTCCTTCCCACCCTCCCCTCCTTCCCACCCTCCCCATCTTCCCTCCCCTCCTTCCCACGCTCCCCATCTTCCCACCCTCCCCTCCTTCCCACGCTCCCCATCTTCCCACCCTCCCCTCCTTCCCAC
>CAUYSK010118583.1:0-16006 GCA_963575035.1 Avahi laniger | reverse complement strand
TTTAGCTGTCCAATTAATTTCTTTCTATTTTTGCTAGAGATGGGGTCTCGCTCTTGCTCAGGCTGGTCTCGAACTCCTGAGCTCAGAACGATCCGCCCACCTCGGCCTCCCAGAGTGCTAGGATTACAGGCGTGAGCCACCGCGCCCGGCCTTGGAAACATTTTAAGTACTGATAAACTACAAAGAAAATAAATAAATTGAGGTGCGTTTGTACATGGGACACCGCGTGACAGAGAACGAGCTGCCACGCATGGGAGGACGGGCAGGTTCTGCCTACTAGATTCTGAAAGCGGTAGCTGTTGACAAGAGAGAACATCCTGTTCCACGCTTACAATCGTGAAAAACGCAACACTGGTCTATGGTGACGTGGTCAGAATGCTGGTTATGGGGCTATAGGGGGAGACATGTAGGAGCCTTGGATCAGGTAGGTAGTGTCCACAGAGATGGAAACGAGAAGAACAAATGAAGCTGAAATGCGTGAAACAGAAACACAGCACAGAAATGAAGAACATGTCCAAAGGCGTCGTCAGGAGGCTTGACACAGACAAGGGAAAAAGCTGAACTTAAAGATGTGGCAGTAAAAATCATACAAACTGAAATGCAAACAGAAAAAATTAAAAAAAAAAGAAAAGGAGCAGAACACCCAGGAGCTGTTTGACAACATCAAACAGGTGATATACGTGTAATCAGAATCCCAGGGAAAGAGAACAAGAGAACAGGGAACAAGAAATATTTGAAGAAATAATGGCTGAGACTTCCAAAATTAGGGACAAAGACCAAACCACTAATCCAAGGAACCGAGAACAGCGATCAGGACAAATACCCAGACACGCACAGACACGCACAGAACCCCTCCCCCAGGAAATCAGATTGCTGAGAACCACAGAGGACGAGCAAACCTGGAAGGCAGCCGGAGTACAGACACGTTACCTGCTGAGCAGGGAGGGCGAGAAGTGCGTTCCCGTCGGAAACTGCGTCGGTGGCAAGACGGCGGAGCCGGGCCTTCACAGCATTGAAAGACAGTGTCGACCCAGAGAAAGAGGGCATTCAATTGCAGCAAGCAGAAGGAAGCAAATAATAACATACAATAGAAGTTTAAAATATCCTCCAAAAGTAGGGGGGAAAGGCGTTCTCGGAGCCCCAGAGACACAGAGAGTTCGCTGCCGGCAGACCAGGCGCGCTACAAGAAATGTGTCGGAAATTCTTTTGGCAGAAGAAACACGACATAGGTCAAAAACGCAGAACTATAAAAAGAAAGAGTATTGAAAATGGGAAAAACCAAGGTAGAATGTGTTTTGTTTTTAATTGTTCTAGAAGGTAACTGACTATTTACGTGAACGGCAGTAGCAGTGAACTGAGCGATTGCAGCACGGTCCGCGCCCTGCACGTGAAGCGGGATGGTGCTCTTCGTTAGTGGGCTCAGAGGATTCGGAAATGTGTACGGTAAACCCGAGGACAGCCGCTAAAAAGAGGTTTTAAAAAAAGATGAAAATAGTTGAGCCAGGTGCGGTGGGTGGGGGACCCTGTGGTCCCAGCCACTGGGGAGGCTGACGTGGGAGGGGCTTTCAAGCCCAGGAGTCTGAGGCTGCAGGGAGCTGTGATCATGCCTGTAAGTAGCCACTGCACTGCAGCCTGGACATAATAGCAAGATCCCACCTCCAAACAGAGAGGGAGAGAGCGATAAATAAGTCAGTAGAAGAGGTAAAATGGGAAAAATGCTCAATTAAATTTAAAGAAGTCAGAAAAAAGAAAATAAGCAAAGAACAAATGTAACAAATATAAGACAGCTACCAAGATAACACATTTTAACGTGACCATGTCAGTAACCTCTGTAACTGCGAGTGTTCGAAACACGACAGTTAGAGACACAGATTGTCACCCACTCACACGCCGCCCACCAGAAACTCACTTCAACATCACCACTGAGTGAGGCCAAGAGCAAAGCGATGCTGAGAGACACCACGTGAGAACATACTGCGAGGGTGATCGGGAAACGAAGGGTCCATTCGCCAAGGAGACAAATGATCACAGACATTCACGTGCGTGATAATCGCTTTAAAACATGAGAGACAAAAACTGGATCTGAGAGGAGAGACAGGCACACCCACAGTCACTGCTGGGGCTTCGGGCGCTCCTCTCTCAGTACCGACCCTGACGGAACAAGGGCGCGGAAGTCAGCAAGAACATAAAAAACCCGAACAGCGCGGTCAAGGAACTCGCCTGCTTGACATTGCAGAACATTCTACCTGGCAACACACTCCGCTCAAGCGCAGAGACCGTTTACAGAGGCGGGCCGTATTCTGGACCATAAAGCCAACCTTGCAAAATTTGAAAAATAGAAATTATACAAAGTATGTTCTCAAATCATAACAGAGTTAAACTTGAAATTGATAACATAAAGATATCGCCACCTATTTGGAAACGATTAGTAGCAAACACACTTCTAAATCGCCCAGGTGTCAAAGACGGAGCCTCAATGGAAATTTTAAAGATTTGTTGAACTAAGTAAAATGAAAATATAACATATCAAAATCTCTGTGAATCGCAGCTAAAGACTCAGAGGGAAATTTCTAGCACCGAATGTCTGAAGTGGAAAAGAAGAAGAATCCACACTGATGAGGAAGCGCACACCTCAGGAAGCCAGAGGAAGGAGGGTGTCAAATTGCAGCGAGCAGAAGGAAGGAAAAAGTAAAGTTTAGGACAGAACCAATGAAATCGAAAACAGAAAAACGGAAAATGTCCGGGAAATCGAAGGTTGGCCCCGAGACAGAGCACAAAGTTGGTAAGTGCCGGGCCAGGCTGACCGGCAAGAAAGGAGAGAAGACACAGCGAATGGAGCAGGGATGTTGACGCCGGTCCCGCAGACATGCAAAGGGACGGCCAGCAGCGCCCGGGAGAGGTCGGGCAACGCGGTTCCGTTCTGTATCTCGTCAGCTGTCCTTAGACAGTGTTGGCGTCACCTTGTCGGGAGGTCAAGCTACTTGCAAATCATCTTGGCTTTTTGCAACTGACTTTCTCACCAGTGTGAGGATGGTTCTAGAACTGCCTTCACTTGAGGGCCAATTCAGTTCTATTAACAGGGTGTGGCCACCAGGGACTCTCCACTCTCACGGGCCAACCTCGAGTGTCTTTCAGTCCTGTGTGAGCTCTGGGGTTGTTCAGCACACAACGTCTCTGTGTCCCCGGGTTGGCCACGCGGGTGTAGTCCCACTCCCGGCACCGCGGTCGGGACACTCCCCGGTCTCTGCAGCTCTACCGGCCGCGCGGCCTCCCACTCTGAGTCCTCCTGTCTCGACTCAGCACGGACCTTATTCAGGGGCCTCTTTTAAGGGTCCCTCCCTGCACCCAGAGTTCACCGTCTGGCTCCAGGGAGAAAGCCGGGACGACAAAAGGCCACCCTCTCTCGGGGGAACCTTCGAAGGCGCTGTGCTGCCAGTGTCCGACCACGGCGGCTGTGCGCAGCTTGTCCAGGTTTCGTGCTGTCTGTGTGGGAGGTGCCGTCTCCCTGTCGCACCATTGTGCCTGGGCGCGGACATCCAATGGCATCTCTCTTTGCCTTTTTTCCAGTCCCTGTCTCCTTAGAAATTTGCATTTCGTAGATTCTACAAGGAGTTTTAAACATTACAGATCTACTCATCGCATCTAAACTGTTAGAGCTTATATTAAAATATTAAAATCTGAGTGATTTGCTATCCCAGGAATCAGCCTGTTAGTCAAGCATTAGCATCAGACTGTAGGTGTTTCCCCGTAATTACGAAGACTGTTAATTGATTTTGAGGCAATAATCCAATACCGACAAGTGACAGCAGCTTGAAATGCTGCGTATGTGTGTGCGTGTGTGTGCACGTGTGTGTGCGCATGCGTGTGTATACAGGACACCCACCAATGTGTTAATGGTAACGTCTCCTTTGTTCAAAAGAATCATTGTTTCTTCTAATTTTTTGAAGATAGAAAATGGGCTTCAAGATGAGTTGACCTTAATGTCTTCCTCCCAAGCATTTCTCACCGTGCAGGCAGAGTGGAGATTTGGGAACACCACTCAGATTCCTTCTCCTTCCGAAAATCCCACTGCAACCCCACGCCGGCCTCCGATCTGCGCTTGGAAGCCCAGAGACGCTCGACTGTTGATGTATTTTAGCCACCACCTGCACTGAGCTATAAAGGCCAAATGCCTTCCAACAAGGTGACTTTGGGAACTTTAGATTACATTATACTTAAAATTCGTGTCTTGAAACATTTTGTCTTAAGCGAAAATATTTGTACCAGTTCATCCTAAGAACCACCCAGCCCACAGCCGCTACTCGCGGGGGGATGCGCCCCGCCGTCTGAGGGGGCTCCGCCGTGGGTTGCGGGGAGAAGCCCGTGTGCGTGTCTGCGAGGCAGGTGCAGGCGTGTGGCGAGACCTGGCGCGGCAGGCGCTCTCTGGGCAGCGGAGAAAGGCTGTGGCCGTGGCAGGAGGCGCTGTTTCCTGCGATTAGTGGGTGATGGCAGCGTCACAGGACAACAGCGGTGTTGCTAGCTGTCTTCTGCCAACTCTCACTGCTAATGGGAAACATTTCTCAAGCCCAAAAGCAAATTTTCCTGCCTCTGTGGTAAAACTCGGCCGTTTTAAATAGCGTTTTCTCTTGGGAAAATCTGACGCTTTGTAACACAGGTCCTGGATCTTCCCTCTCGGGCTTTTCTTTTTTCTCTCCATCTAAGACGGTGAGGTGGGCTTTCTTCAGGCGGCTGTGATGGGGTTTGCCGCAGAGCCGGAGCCCCGTGGTTGGAGAGCTGCCTCAGTGGCTCCACCTGATGCCCCTGCCGAGGGGCCACGGTCGCCAGGACTGGTTTGCAAACCCCACCATCGGTGGTCCTGCTGTTTCAGACCCAGGACGTGGTCAGAGGATTAAGGGGGGATTTTTGTGGGTCTCCCCAGTGCAGTGGGGCCAGGTCGCAACCTCCTGGCTTTGCCCATTTGTTTGACGCACAGTAACTTTGGTTCTTGTGTCCATGAACTTTCTAATTATAAAAGTAATGCATGTTAGTGGCTAAATAAGAAAAGGAAAGAGGAAGAAAAATGGGAAGGGACCCTGCTGTCACCTGCACACGGAACTGTCACGTCTCCCCCCGAGGCCTGTTTCCCACGGAGACGGCTGACGGTGTCTCCCACGGAGGCGTGTCGGGAGGTTTTACTGCCTCCTACAGAAAATCTCAGCAGATCCAGACAGATCTGGCCTGACAGTCAGGTTCTGCGTGTGCTAGGATCTGAGGGTGAGACCAGAGTGCGTCATTTAGGATGTTTGAATGTAAAAGCATCACAAATGATCATCTTTTAGCTCGAGACTCAGCTGCCTTTAAAAAAGATACTGTTTGAATTTTCCCGTCCTGTGAAATGCAGAAACACGGAAAATGATGCTGAGTGCAGGCAGGTGGGCCCACACCGCCCTTCTCGCCCGCCAGAGGGCGCAGCGGGGCTGAGCAGGCAGTCGGTCCCCGCCTTCCAGCAGCCGGGCCATGGCAGCGCCAGGACCAGCAGAGTCCGCTAGCGCACCGCTAATGGGTTGTTGAGACGGTGCTGCTTTTGCACTTCTGAGCATCCAGCTCAGCCTCTAGACCTGGTGTCTGGCCAGACGAGCAGTCGAGGGTGGTCAGATGGCCCCCGCTGTCTCACTGTGGACCAAGCCCTGGCTGGAGGAAGCTTGGGGGAAACAGCAGCTGCCTCAGTTTACAGCTGCGGCCCGAGGACCGGGCAGTGGTGCCGTGGCCTCTCCCCCCGTGGGCTGGTGCTCGTGGCTTCCCGTCCCAGGGCAGCGTGGTGGTGCGGGGAAGGGGGCAGCCCTGAATGTGGGTATGAGCTGGTTCTCCACGGGGAAGGCTCCTCGGCTGTTCACGGCGGGGCGCGTGACCGTGGGGGCCAAGATGTGGGTCCCGAGACTCTACCTTCAGGGTCCTGGCGGTAACCGAGGAATTGGAGTGAGAGCCAGAGGAGGGCACCGGGCGACGGCACCTCTCATTGACACACGTCTGAAACCTCGAGCCAGCCTTGAAGTTTAAACTGCCCGCAGGCGATATACGGAGGAATGTAATCCGTGTGACTCTCTTACAACAAGGTCGCGTTTCGGGGCGGGGTGCGGGTTGTGTCCTGCAGTCTGCTCATTCACACATCCAAGTGAACAGGCTGGTTTAGGCCTCCGGAGCGACGCCGTGGCACGAAAGCTGCACCGCAAGGAGCGCCTTGTTCTGGTTTTGTGAGCGGAGAGCCCTTGGTTCGGGAAAATTGCCTGAGTCACAGAATCAACACGTCATAGAGCCACAGGTGGGGTCGGTGGCAGGCATGCAGTGGCACTCAATAAATGCGTGTTGATGGATGGACGGGGAGAGGGGATGGATGCCCTGGCTGACGACTGAGCTGTGGATCCTGGAGTGTGTACACGTCCCAGTTCCTTCCGGCGTCAGACCAGCGCTGCAGGTGGGCACGGCGCGGCCTGGAGGGTGTGACGCACACGCTTCTGCGCCCAGGGCCGTTCCCGCCGCGGCATTTGCAGGCGTGTGTCGGCATTTGCTGTGCTGGTGTGCTCATAACACATAAACTGATATAACTAATGCATTAGCATAAAATACATATAATAATGACAACATGTTATGCTACAGTAAAAATAAATATAGCAAATACAAATATTATCAATTAATATTCATTAAATAATGTTAATATAAATCTACTTTATATTTACTCTATATCGTTATATACAATGTGTTTGCATACATAGATGTAGATAGATCTCCATCTCTTAGCTGTGTACCTCTGCATAAGCTCAGACAGACACCATGTACCCAGACAGAGGCAGACACAGACAGACTTATTTTGAGGACTTGGTTCGTGCCGCTGCAGAGGCCGGCAAGTCCGAAATTCACTGGGCAGACCAGCGGTCCGGAAATCCCAGCAGGAGCTGATGCTGCAGTCTCGAGTCCGAGGGCTAAATTCCTTCCTTCTTGCAGGAATTCTTGTTTTTTCTATCAAGGCCTTCAATTGACTGACGAGGCCCACCCCCACTGGAGGCGTCACCTGCTTCTCTCAGATTGGAGTTTGGCCAAACGCGGGCCCCGTGGCCTGGCCCCGTGAGCACACAGGGTTCGCCTGCCCGCCCCTCCTGCCGTTGCAGAGCTGCCTCGGTGGCTCCACCTGATGCCGCTGCCGAGGGGCCGCAGTCGCTAGGCCTGCTCTGCAAACCCCACCGTTGATGGTTCTGCTGTTTCAGACCCGGGAAGTGGCAGAGGGTCAAGAGGGGATTTTTGTGGGTCTCCCCAGCGCAGTGGGGCCAGAGCACCAAACTCAAGTTTGTCCCTCCCCGTGCATGCTGTGGACAGGCTGACGTGGGGACGGGCCAGGCCACGGGGTTAGAATGTCACATCCAGAGTCTCCCGATGGGGTCACGCACCAATGGAGACGCCTTCTGCTCCCACCCCAGAGCCCTCTCGATTCCTTCTGCCTGTCGGAAGCGTGTCCTGAGCCTGCTTTCTCCCAGGTCTTCTGCACTCTGGCGGAGAAAGAACAGCTGTGTCATGGCCGCCGGTCTCCGTCCGTTTGTACTGTTGTGACAAAGCACAAGAGCCTGCACGATTTACAGAACAAACAGGCCTTTCTCGCAGTTCTGGAGCTGGGGGGTCCAAGATCAAGGTGCCGGCAGGTTTGGTGTTGGGTGAGGTCCCATCTCTGCTTCCAAGGCGATGCGGAGGGGCTTTTGAGGACGCTGTGTGCCTGCCTGGCGGGGGCGGATGGGCAGGAGAGCCCGCCTGCTGCGACAAATGCCAGCAGTGAGGCGGGTTGGGACTGGGCGACGGGTGCAGGCTGGGCACCCGGGAGGCACGAGCTAGAAAAAGCCCGTCTAGCCCGCCGCAGGCAGAGCGCAGGGTGAGGGCCGGGGGCGGGGAGAGCTGCGGGAGAGTGGTGGGCAGAGCCCTGCATTCCCAGGGCTTGCACAGGTGGCCGTGAGCAAACGTTCATGGAAATACAGACAGGGAAGACCATTCCAGTCAGGTCTCAGAAACGAGAAATGTGCCGTCAGAAACGGGAGGAAAACCGTCCTTGTTACCAGTGGCTGCAATTTGTCCTGTGCACGGCCGTGCGGAAGGCGGATTGCAGAGCCCTGAGCTGGATGTTGCCGCACCGCAAAGCCTCTTTGGCGAGGGGTCCACCCGCTGGCCGGGGGGAGCCCTTCCTTCCTGCCTGTTACCTCTCGAAGGCCCCACTTGTCCACACTGTCACAGTGGCCATTAGATGTCAACACGTGAACCCTGGAGGGGACACATTCAGACCAGGGCGTCACCCTCTGACCCCCCCGGGCTGTGGGTGGCACATGCTGGTCCCCTCTGCGTGGAGTCCACGCCTGAAGTAAGAGGAGGACACGGTGGAACTGCTGGCCCTGTGGGACACAGGACCTCCGGGGCTGTGGCCCTCCTGCCCTTGCGAGGCAGAGACCCACCTGGGCCATGGAGAAAGACCAGTGGGAGCAGCAGGACCGACGTGCTGGGTCCCCGCCCGCCCTGGGTGCAAGGTCCTTGCCTGGAGAGTACGATGACAAGATGCCTGGGAAAAGGCTTTGTCATTTTGTCCTTGACAGAAGCTTGGAGAGCCATAGCCCACAGTACTACCCTTGGCTGTTTAGATACGACATAGACGTGAGGAGCCGGAGGAAAACCAGTGGGCTTTGTCCCTGTAGCCCTCAGGGCCACCCGTGGGCACGTGGCCCTTCCTGCCACGCGGGACGTTCCCAGACCCTGCGCTGCATGAGCTACCGTCGGGTGACCCTGGGGCCATGACTCCTGCTGCTGAACTCGATGTCAGCACCTTGATTTGTCCCCACAATATAAAGTGACAAAGGACCTCTGCAGGGACCAGCTCTGGGTGTCCCGCCGGCCGCCACCCCCAGAGTGGCCACGAGGTGGCGCCATTGAATGGCGGGTGGACGAGGGCGCAAGGAGAGCGGGGCGCAGTGGGGGAGGGGCGGGGCGGACAGAAGGGGAGCAGGGGGGGAGCGCAGGGGAAGGGGCTCAGGGAAGGAGCTGGGGGAGGGGGTACGGGGAGGGGGCTGCCCAGTGCCCGTGGTTCTGCCCTAGTTGGGGCAGCTGGGCACGTGCTTACTGGGAGACGTGGTTCCCAGAGAGCTTAAGGCAGCGGCCCCCAACCTTTTTGGCACCAGGGACCGTTTTCACGCAAGACAGGATGGTTTCGGGATGATTCAAGCTCATTACATTTATTGTGCACTTTATTTCTATCATTATCACATTGTAATATACAAGGAAATAATTATACAACTCACCATAGGTTGGGGGCAAGAGCTTAAGGCTTAAGGGACAGAGCTCTCCTTGGGGTGACCCTTTGAAGCCAGGGGCAGGGGAAGACCCAGCTCCTGCCTTGTCTGCTTGTCACTTGCAGTCAGGGTGGAGACAGGGCAGTCTGGTCTCGGGAACTGTCCCTGGGCCACCTTGTTCCCTAAAACACACCTGTGCAGACTGAGGGTGTCTGTATCCCACCAGCCTGGACCTGCCCCCAGGGACGGACAGTCCGCAGGCGGCCCCCGTGGGGGACCCAGACCTGAGCACCGGGTTGGAGGCCCCGGGCACTGCGGCAGGACCAGGGGGGCTTGACACGGGCGAGGCTGCGCTGGATACTCGGAGCGGAAGCCGTGCAGGTTCTCAGGGCCTGTGTGCTCCCCCACCCTGGAGCAAACGTGCACATCCGGACAAGAGCTGGGCGTCCCCGTGGCCTGGGAACAGCCCTTCCCCGGCTCATCTCCTGGCCTTGTTTCACGTCCAAGGCCTGGAAACAGTGAAGGGGGAGATTGTACTCGGGAAACAGGCGGCTTGGACGGGGGCCTCCTGTTCTGTCGAGGGAATCAGCAAGTCCAGGGCTTTCTGCCTTTCCCATGACATAAGAGAGGACACGAAGATGTTACCACCGGGGCACTGTGCGAGGAATACGTGGACCGCCCTGCGCATTGTTCCTGCAGCTTCCCGTGCTTCTACAGCCACTTCAGAATTTGTTTAAAGTTCAAACTAATTCTTAAACTTTATTTTTAAAGTTTAAAAATAAATAACCAATGTATTTCTTTGTCTGGGAAAAAAATCAAATAAAGGAAATTATTCCTGGGGCCTCCATTGTGGAGCAGAGCTGCCTGCTGTCCGGCCGTCGCGCAGCCGCGTCCGTGCGGTGTGTCGGGGCCTGCGGAGCCCAGGACGGCCCAGGGGCGGCTGTAGCCGCTGCTCCAGTGAGGCCACCCCGTCTCTGCATGTGACCCTTGCCTGGTGCTCCACTTCCCACCCAGCGGGGCGAGCTCGCCTGGACGGGAGGGACCGCTGCAAAAGGCTCCGGGCGTTGGCCCTTGGGTTGTTTATTTCTTCCCTGCAGACTGAATTCTGTGAGTTTAAGCACCCACCAAGCCCAACTCAAATTTTTATACCTTCAATTATTTTAAAAGTAGCCCAGACAAGCAGATCTGTAGCCATGTAGAGACTGCTTGCTTTGGATATTCTGCAAAACCTCACCTGACAGCTGCTACCTATTCGTAATCCTTCCTCTCCTTTGTCCAGAAAACTGATGGCCAGTTGTGCTGCCCAAGTCCTGTGCTCTGGGAAGATTTGCTTTCCAAACTGTTTCCTCGATGTCACACTCAGAGCTAACTGAGCACAGCAGCTGCCTGCCGGCTCGTCCAAGCACGCGGGGCAGAGCCACCTGCAGTCCCGGGCATCTTCTCCCTCCTCAGGCACCTGCGGTGGAAGGGACAAACACCTCTGAGCACGCTCGCCAACCCCGCTTTCCCACCCCGGGTGCGCAGGGACTTTACGTTCCCTGGGCTCCCTTGAAGTTCGCTGGGGCCTGCGTGACCGTGTTCGCGGTGACGGAACGTGGAGGGCCGTAGGCCCCTTCCAGGCCAGGCCCCAAACCGCACCGCAGCATCCGCGCTCCCTCTCTCCCCTCGTTCTCCAATGGCCGCGGCACGTGGGCCTGGGACCCAGTCCCTGAGCCTCGGCTTGGCGGAGACCCGGAAGAGCCGTGACCTCTGTCAGCTGCGGTGCACGCAAGTCACTTGCAGCAGGTGCTGTGGGTCCCCAGCGGCGCCTGCTTGCCCACCAGGAGGTGCCCGCGCACTCCAGCATGGGGAACGGAGGGGAGGCTGGAAGGTCCGGGAAGCTGATGCCCTTCCAGGGGTGACCTTCACTAAGGAAGGACGTAGGCAGGGAAGCAGCTCGGCCGGTGAGTCTAGGGCGTATTCTCAGCCCCTCGGAGGGTCCCAGCTGCAGTGTCTGCATGGGGCGACCTTCGCCCCACTTCCCCGCTCTTGCCTCGAGCTTCTTGGAACCACCCCGTGAGCCACGTGCTCTGAGGCCTGTGGCTCGAGGCTGCCTCTTAGGAAACACGAACGAGGAGCTTCCTTGTGATTTTGGGCTCACTTGTTCCCACGTCAGAGTTGGGTTGTCCCAACCAACGTTCACAGAGAGTCCCCGCGGGGCTGTGGCCCAGGGTTAGTGGAGGTGCCAGGTGGCAGGGAGCGAACCTCTGTCCCTGTCACTCCCTCTGCCTGGTGCTCGAGTCGCACAGGTCCTCACCAGGATCTGCCCTCCAGGATGAGGTCTGCCGTGCCGGGCCGGGTCGCATGGGCGCCTGGAGTCCCATGGCCACTTGGGGTCACGTTCTCAAGCGTCCACTTTCCCACAGAAACTCAGGAGACAGCAGGGATTTTTTTTAATCCGAGAGAGCTGTTGCTTGATGGAGAAGGCATGGCTTTGCCCCAGGACTCGGGGCCCTCCCCTGTTTCTGTCTTCCTGGGATTTTCTGAAGCCCCACGTGCAATCTGAGTTTGCCCAGCTGCCCAGGCACATCTGACCGCAGGAGCAGAGCTGAGCCCACAGGCTCCCACAGCGGCCTCTCCCATCTTCTGGTAAACAGGCCCCACCCACACGATGAGATGCCATCTGGGGCGCCTGTGACCTCGAACGGGGCGGCCAGGCCATCGCGGCAGAGCGGGTGAGGAACGGCCACAGCCCCCACACTTGGAGGGGCATGGGAACATGCCCAGAGTGGCACCCCCTGGATTCCAACAGACTAATTTCCCACTTTCTGGAAGGGACCTGGGCGTGTGTGGCCCCCTCTCCCGTGTGCTGGGCTGGGGGCTGCCCTGGAGGATGGTGCAGGCGAGAGGCAGAGCCGGGGTGAGGCAGCTCCTCAAGGCAGGATCCCTAGGTTAGTGATGTTCAGTGAGGACAAACGGAGTCTAATGTTCTGTCTCTGTTTGGACAGAGAAAAACACTGCCCTGGGCTCAGATCCCCTGCAGATGCCAGATGCCACAGCGATTGTTCCAGAAAGGAGGCCGCCCGGAACAGTACCTGCTATTAGAGTCCTGATCTGATCAAGCTGGTTGTCACTCTTCGAACCCAGACTGGGACAGTCAGCGCTGTCAGAACTGGGGGTTTAGCAGGTGGGACAGTGGCCTCTGGGCCCCCCAGTCCCTGGCAGTGGGATGGTTCTGTGATCCCCTAAAGGAAGCATCACTTTTTACCTGCTGCTTGGCAGGAACAGAGCCACAGGCCCCCTGAGCCTCCTCCTGCTCACGGCCAGGGAGCCCCCACGGAGGTTGTGCCAGTCACTGAGGACATCACCCCAACATCTGTTCGGGGACTAAAGGGACGGCTGCAGGGCACTGCAGAGCCCGCGCCGGGCCTGCCCGAGGTGGTCTGCCCTGCGCTCCACACAGCCCGGCTCTGATCGGTACTTGGCCGCGGCGTTCCCCAGCCTGGGCACCCGATGTCAGTGGCCCCTGGGGGTTTAAGCACAGTCACATCAGGAAGAGACCACAGTTCTCTGGGGAAGGCCAGGGGGACCTGCGATGTCCCATGGGTGGCATCCTGGCAGGGTCCTTGCTCAGGGTGCTGGGCCCCCCACGCAGGACCCTGAGCGCTGGACGCCAGGCCGTGGGCCGCCCCTCGCGCATTCCTGTCCTCAGTGCCTGGGAGACAGGAAGGGTCTGGCTTCTCTGCATTTATTGGGGGAAGGAAACTCCTGAATCTCATAAAAACTATGCACATCGAGTGTGTGCCCCCTGAGAAACAATGGCGCTAATAGAAAAAACCATTGGTTGCCGGAAGACCAAATAAAATAGCAAATATTCTCTATAGACGGCAAAGATGCACTCGATAAAACCGAACAGCCATCGTAACAAACCCAGCGGAGACAAAGGCGGCAGGAAGCTGCCCGAGCACGAACATGGGTTTCTCCAAGGTCAGCGGGATCCACCTGGAGACAGTGGCGGGAAGCAAAGTCGTCATCCGCCGCGGTCCCGGTCGGTGCAGGAGCACCACAAAGTCCACAGCGGCTGGGGTGGGGGATGCCACCGACCTCTGGCTTGCTGTTGACAAGGCCTTGGAAGGTATCCGGACACTCCCCAGCCGTTTGGGTTACCTGGCCTGCCGGGGGTGAGGGCTCTGCCGGGATGCAGGGCTTTTGGCACTGAAAACAGGAAGCCCCTGGGAGTGGGCTGGTGGCCCTACAAGCCACTGCTGATGGTGGCCCCGTCCCCAACGGCCCGGGAGGAATCACACCTCATTTGCTGTTTTCCTTGGCATGTGCAGACTTACACTTTTTCACATATACGTTGGCTCCTAATAATTACTCTTATCTATGGATTTCCTGCATTTCTACGTGTCGCCTTGTGTTCATCTGTGAATTCGAAGCGTGGATAGCGTGTAGCTCCCCAGTCTCATCTTGGACCTTGGCCTGCACTGGAGCATGTCAGCGCAAAGGTATTCACAAACAAGGCCAGCCACCGTGTCCTGGAAACAAAACAACACAAAACAGATGATGTGGGAAAATACGGTTTTCCATCACCGGGGGAATCATGAACTCATGAGGGTGCAGTTTGACTGCAGAACACTGTGCGAAAAGAATGAGTCACACAGACATATGTTGATACTAAAATATTCTCATTTTGGAAATGAAGACAAAATCTGTATCCATGCCTGTGTTAGCACAGAAGGCCAGGTGAAAATTTATACCAAAATGTGCTAACAGGGGTAGTCGAGGATTGGGATGAGGAGGGACCCGGGAAAGTGTTCTGTTTTAATTTATTTACCACTGTATTGTTTGCCTAGTAACAGTGGTCAGGAGTTCCTTTCATAATTAAAGCAATTAATCAATTAAAGAAAATAAAGAAACCATAAAAAGATGCATTCATATTATGGTTCGTTTAGTTAAAAATAATTTATATTTATAAAAAAGTTAGCCGGGCACAGTAGCTCGTGCCTGTAATCCCAACTCCCGGGGAGGCTGAGGTCGGAGGATCCCTTGAGCATGGGAGTTCAAGACCAGCCTGGGCAACATAGACAGACCCTGTCTCTAAAACAAAAAACACCAAATAAGCAAAAAAATCATAAAAATAATTTATAGAGAAATTAAAAAAAAGTTTCTAACTTAAATTTTAAAAAGAAATAAATTGAGAGAGATCAAAACACAAATTAAAGAAATAAAAAAGAAAGAAAAACAGAAAATTTAATAAAGCTGAGAGCTGGTGTCTGGTTTTTGACAAGTTCTTGGCGAGTCAGACCGAGAAAGAGAAGGAGCCTGTGGTGTTCCCTTGTCGGGGCCCTTCCATCGGGCGCAGACGCTGTTTGTACCCGGAGGGGCAGCGGGACGCGGTAAACACAGGACCCGACAGCCCTCCTGGCAGGACCAACCACACGAGCGGCTAAAGTGCAGGGTGATCAGATGCAAATTAAACAAGAAAGGTTTGGACCCACAGGCAAGAAACTACAAAATCGAATTAACCGACTTTATTTAATAATAATGTATTAGAAGCATGGAAAGACCCACCATCCATCTGTCTGGGGAGACGTGGCGTCACCAGGGCTGTCGCCCCACACCTGTGTGCGCAGATTGACCCAGTCCCTGTGGGGAGACAGACTGTACCCCTCGGTCCCAGACCCTGCCAAGCCCTGAGCTCCGTCCTGAGTACAGCAGGAGCCTGGGGCTCCGCGGCAGAGCAGTGGTGGGAGACGGTTTGTCTAACAAAGGCCACTGCGGCTGCTCCGCGACAACCACTGGTCACAGGGAGGGCAGAGTGGACGCAACACACTCCGGGCAGATCACATGTGATCTGAGGTTGGGGGGTGGCCATACATTCAGACAGGGATGAATTTGAGTCATTTTTCGGAGGTAAAATGATAGGTCCTGTTGGCGATGGCATGGGAACGGGAGGAAGGGGCTGGTCCCACGCGTGACTGCAGGGTTTCTCTCCAGCAGGACGGTGGCACCAGCTTGTAGAACCAGGGAGATCGTGGTCACAATTGGTGGTTGCATCAGGCGCGTGCGAAGGGTCAGACGCCTGTGAGGCGGGCGTGGGGTGTCCTGGACACACCGGGCGATGAACCGTGCTGCTGGGACGCGGTTACGGGGTGGGGGCGAGGTGTGGAATTTCTTGCACGTAGATGTCTTATAAAGGGGGGTGAGAAAGACAGGAGGCAGCGGGAGAGCGAGGGAGGCAGAGACAGAGTCCGAGAGGAGGAGAAAGGGGTTTGGGAACTCCACGGTCCGACAGGCAGGAGGAAGCCACTGCAGCCCTCGCAGGGAAGAGGGAGCAGAGGGAGGGTGACCGTGGGCACCGGGACTTGAGGACAGAGCAGTGTCTTTAGTCCCTTGGGTGACACTGACTGAAAGGCCCATGCCGGGTGGGAGGTGCCACGACGTAGGAGCTAAGTCAGCGCACTGCCACCTCAGGAATGCCAGTGACAACACTCACCACTGCCCCGTCCCATGGGGCACGGCTGTGACACTCCTGGCTGGACACGGGGACATCACTGCTCGCAGCAGAGCAGGCGGCATGGACATCGGCATGTTAGTGCCCGTTCCCTTTGCCCTCAAGTCCCATGGCAGGGGTGGGGACACACAATGACATCGGGCCCAGATGACGCTTGCACAGCCAGCGATTCCTGAGCAGGGAGCAGACACGCAAACGGCACGCTCTGTAGCACTCGGCG